>PVJC01025297.1:0-24781 GCA_004026665.1 Murina feae | reverse complement strand
GAACAAGAACTGACAAAAAATGAAAAATGCCACAGAGTGTGGCCACAATGTCATACCTGAAATGCACTACCCTAGGTACACAGCATTCGACCAAACGAGCAGGTAGTCCTGGCTCAATTATGCTTTCTTTAAAGACACCCTACTGAAATGTAAAATTTCAGCACTGAACTTCCTCCTGCCCATTTCTGTTGGTGTGTTTAGCAGAGTCAAGAGATCCCTTACCTCGGAGGGTGAGGACTTCCTGAACTTCTCTGTCAAGTGTGGTGGCTGTCACCACCTCTCCAGTGTCAGCATTTATCTCGAACAGCCCAGACGATGCACCCGGCATGATTTCAAACTGAAGCTTGGAATTAATTCCTTAAGGAAAGTGTATTTAAAAAAACAAAATTAGCAATTATCCCTTTGGAATCCATTCTTCTGTTTTCCCATTCTTTCCCCTATGAACATGTTAGGTGATGGATGAAAAGGACAAAATGCTTAAACAACCTTCAAATTAAGGTTTAAAAAATACCAAAACAACTCTTTTGCCTATCTTTGCTAAATAAAAACAATGATTTTCCCTCACCATTCATGTTTCTAGCTCTTTCTCCCTTCCTTTCTGAAATCAACAAAATATATATAAAAATAATAATAAAGTAAAATTGTTTTTTAAAAAGAAGTTGGCGGAACCCTACCCTAGAGTAAAAGGTGGGAGCGTGGTAGGAGTTGAGGACAGAGGAAAGCTGAAATCATGTCATAAAATGCCTGATTGTTAAGCTAAAATAAATAGAACGTTACCATCAAAACTGTGGGGAATTAATAAAGAATTCTGACTAGGGCGTGCTCTTTTCAGAAATGCTTTTTCAGGAAGATAATTTTTCATGTAATCCCTCAACTGTGCAATGTCATGCAGCTCAGACATTTCTGAAGCAAAAATAGGATCACGCCTGGTCGACTAGATGAAGAGATAAATAAATGAACTGATTCTGAAGAGTGAAGGCAACTTGAAGCAGCTTATTTCACAGATGCTCCAGTTTCTCAGATCACACAGCCAAACATATTTACTGAGCTCCCAGGGTCCTGGGATAAAAATGACTAAACTGTGTCCTCAAGCCATGAGAAGTTCACAGCCTAATCAGCAGGCAGACAAGTAACCAATTACCTGTATACAATTACAATGCCATGAATTCAGTGAAATATGACTCTATATCAACTTCATCAGCGATTCTTTCTGGGTGAGGGAGGTTATCAGTGCTCCTTCCTCCCTCTTTTTTTTCCCCCTTCTGTTTACTATTTCATTAATTCATTTTTTCACATTTTAGCATTTCTAAAGTGAGATACAATTTACAAATAAGGGTGCCTTAGACCCCATGAAATCGATAAAATACTGCCGCCACCACATTGCCCCTTGCTCTGAGTGTAGGATGTTGGGAGTTGTTCATCTAGCATGAGATGTTTTCTAGGAAACCAGATGTGGAGTTCATTGAAGATAAACCCGGAGAGAGAATGCACTTTTATGGAATAGAGAATCAGACCTCATTGCAGAATTCAACACTTCTGTATGGCAGTGCACTGTTAAATTATTTGATATTTGCCACTATTGAGTAAAGGTATCAGCCAGGAGTGAGCCATCTTCCCTGGTGGGGCACTCTTTCCTCCCAGCAGTGGAGAGGGGACCAGGGGGAAGGTCTTTTCTCACTAACAATGGAGCTCTTGTTGGTGGCTCCAAGACATGTAGCAGTTTTAATATCTTAGTTAAAACCTGGTAGTTGTTTTTCCCTTTTAATATAAGAAAAAACTCCTGTTAGAACTAGTGTGAGTCATACACCATAAACATGCAGTGCTGGAATTCCCGTGGGTTTTGAAGGCCAACACTTGAAGCTGACATTTTTTTAAAACTACATTGTGGAATGCTAGAAAACATGTGTTAAGCTTTCTGGTATTAAGTCATGCTATCGTATTTTTAAAAATACATACTATAAAGTAAACCATTCATAAATTCCAACATGATGCCAGTATGTTAAAATCTTGGTTATGTCATTTAATTCTCACGCATAATCCTTTTTCATCGCTTTAACACAAGAAGCCAAAAAAAAAATTTGAGGGAAAATATGTTCAAAATCACAAACATACACACAAACGCACATGCATTTACATAATGGCTTGCTTAAAAGATTTGGCCTCATTAAAAACACTGAAATTCCCAATAAACCAAAACCGTCTCTAAAACATGTGACGGTACATGAGACTCACGAAGATGCTCAATGTGCACTTCAAGTATCCATTAATGCAGAGCCAGAAACACAATAATTTCATAGTTGAATTCTCCATCTGGGAAACCATAATCTCCACAATAGTGAACAACCAGTTCAAGAAACAGGTTGCAGACTATTGATTCTAAAAGAGAATAACACGAATACTGGACGACTTGACAATGAAAATTGGAAAGCGTATTTATGGTCATCATCTTTAGTTGATATATGTAAATCTGAGAGAATTCTTTCCTCCCTCTTCAAACATTTAAAGCAAAAGAGATCTGTTCAGTGGAATCCACTGCAAAAAAATGAAATTAAGAAGCTAAAGTCAAGCCAAGGGGAGGAAGCGTTTTACAGACTTTAATGATGGCTCAATCACACATCAGTGACAGGGTTGCATATGTCTGTGTACTTTGGGAAGTGCTTTATGGTGTCCCAAGCCCTGTGTTGTTCAATTCATACCAGAGCACACACTGAAAGAATTTCACTGAAGCGGAATTACGGTAAAGCAAAGCTTTTGTATACATTCTCTCTTGTTTCTATCACCCTAAAAGCCATACAGTGCAAAATGAGCTCAATCGATAGTTTAAACACCGTTTGGAACAAGCAATTGTTTGTATGCTCCTCGTGAGGCTCCGAGCATAGTAAGAAAAACTGTTTGCTCACACTGCCCCACTCTGGTCAAAGGAGAAATTAGGTCGCCCTTAAAAGGAAAGTTTTTGTAGCATGACATCCAAATTCGTGTAAAATACATTTCATTAAAGGACGATGTTTTCCTAAAGAGCAAAGCATCTGAATGGTATACAAGTTAGATTAAAAGCTGAAGGCAATATATCTTTTAGAACTTTAAAACAGGAGGAAGAAGCTATTATGAATACTACTAGTATTTCTCCATAGAAACATCCACTGTTAGTCCTATAAGGAAAGAAAAAAATATTATGCTGATTATGTAATGCCACTTGCTATATAAAAATGTGAATCGCGAAAGGCTGGTTTATTAAACTATCCATACTTATTCAGGTGGGAAATTTTGCATATGCTGTTAATGGCAAATACTTCACTGTAATTTTTATAATTATTTTGTTCAAAATAAAAGCAGGATATTATTAAAGTTACTGAAATTTAAATGCCAAAAAGTCAGTGATATCGAAAGGTAATTCCAGCCCAGTGGATAGAGTCAGCCTGCAGACCAAATGGTCCTGGGCTCGATTTCTGTGGAGGGCACACACCTTGGTTGCAGGTTCCTCCTGGGCCAGGACCCTGATTAGGATGCGTTCGGGAGGCAACCAATCAGTGTGTTTCTCTCACATCAATGTTTCTCTCTGTCTTTCCCTCTCTCTTCCACTCTCCCTAAAAATCAATGGAAACATATCCTTGGATGAGGATTAACAATAACAACAGCAAAAGAAAAGTAATTCCAAGAAATTCTAGGAATTTACAAATTCTTAGCCATAGTAACCATTTACTTCAAAGTCATTTCCTCAACACAGTGGTTGACATTAATAATAATAATAATAATAATAATAATAATAATAATAAAATAGTTAACATCTCTTAACTATGTATTGTGGACACTGGTCTTTGTTCTTTACATGTAATAATCATTCATACTTAGAACTATAAATCAGGCCTTACTATTATCCCCTTTTTACAGATAAGCAAATGGAACAGAGAAGATCAATAACCTGTTAAAGTTTACAGAGCTAAGAAAATGGCAGTTCTAGGATTCAAACCCAGGTAGTCTGAGAGCATCCTAACTCTCCCATTATGCTATATAAAAAGGAAATAACCACTTGCCTTCCTGTATTCAATGCATCCACTATAGTCTGAAAAAAAAGGTAATACCTAGTCATAGTTCTGCTTATTATCAAGATCAAATCAATAACTTCTATGTTAATTAGGTGAGCATCACTCTATTATAAAGATTAATTGATAAAGATCAATATTAGAAAATGCTATACAAAAACACACATTATCTTTACACATGGATGGGTTTTTCTATGAGAAGTCTGAGATGATTCACAAGTGTCTCATTTTTCTGGGACACAACTAGTTGAAATTATGTCTATTCGTGTTTTTAGCATTAATTACTTAGTTTCCATATTTTAAATTACCTGAATCTCTGTCAATAGCTTCAACTCTTGTGACAAACTCCCCTGGATTTTGGTTTTCTTTAACTGAAGCTTCATATAGGTGCTGCTTAAATACTGGTGCCTCATCATTTACGTCAAGAACAGAAATTGTCAAAGTCTGGGATGAAGAAAGTGCCGGGACGCCATCATCCAGGGCCAGAAGGGTCAGAACGTGCTGAGTTTTCATTTCATAATCCAAAGAACATGTTGTGGTTAGTAAGCCTGTTTTGAAAGTGGAGAAAAATAGTATGTAAAAATATTATTCTGAAAAGTCCAGCTCACTCTAATCTAACTTGCTAAAACATCAGAACCTTTCTTTATTAAATAGTAAATCTTATTAGACTGACTTTAAATTTATATATTATCTAAAATAAAATGAGAGCATTTTTCATCAAAAAAGTCACCCTAATTTAAACTATAAGGATGAATAAAAAAATCAGAAATAATCTATCATATACCATTCTTTCCCATGAAGATATCAAAATGATTTTTTCTACCCAACATTGTCCTTCATTTTTTTAAAAGATATATTTTTATTGATTTCAGAGAGGAAGGGAGCGGAAGAGGGAGAGAGAGTTAGAAACATCAATGATGAGAATCATTGATCAGCTGCCTCCTGCACGCCCCCTACTGGGGGTTGAGTCTGCAGCCTGGGCTTGTGCCCTTGACAGGAATCAAACCCGGGACCCTTCAGTCCACAGGCCAATGCTGTATCCACTGAGCCAAATCAGCTAGGGCTATCCTTCATTTTTTAAGACATCTAGTTTTTAACAGTATACATCTCCAGGTCAAATGACAATTCATGTTTAAAGTGACCAAGTAACAAAACAAAAAAATGAATACAGCCCTAACCGGTTTGGCTCAGTGGATAGAGCATTGGCCTGCGGAATCAAGGGCCCCAGGTTTGATTCCGGCCAAGGGCATGTACCTTGGTTGCCAGCACATCCCCAGTGGGGAGTGTGCAAGAGGCAGCTGATTGATGTTTCTCTCACATTGATGTTTCTAACTCTCTATCCCTCTCTCTTCCTCTCTGTGAAAAATCAATAAAATATATTTTTTAAAAATGAATACAGCTGCATTGCTTAAGATATTTAGTCTTTAAGGTATTTAGTTTCATTGAAGACTTATAATCTCCTTATACTTGCTCTGTTAACTGTCTTTTTTTATTAACAAAAAATAGTAGAGGCTTTTTATAACTCAGACAACAAATTTCATGAAGAAAATGTGTCCCCACCCGATTGCCATTGCAGTATATAACTCATGGAAGCAAAGTGTTATAAAGCCTTGCACATGTATAGCTCCCATAAATCCAACTGCAACACTTTCTTTTAGGATTGCTGTTTGCTTCTCTTAAAAAAAATGCTCATCCTATAAGAACTTTTCTTCAAATAGTTAAAGAGGTTTACTGCTTCAGATTTTATAAAACAGTTTTCCAGTAATTACAGCCAAAAGCCATTGAAAAAGTCACTATAAGAAATATGAGCCTCGTGAGAGAAACAACAGCCCATCTCACATGAAAGCATTCAGCAATTATCATTTCATGTCATTGAAAAATGTGTCCGCTGAAACAGCCACTGCAATTGTTCAAGATTCACGAGGCCTATATATGAGACACAGTTCTAATCTTATCCATCCTCTTTGCAAATCTGAAATAGACCTGTCTTAGCCATTGTGGAAAGCATTTAAAGCATCACTGAAACAGGTCCTTGGAGACAGTAATGAGTAACCAGGTCTGGACTACCTCTCTGTCAGTAGGGCTTTAGGTGATGTTCAACCATGCCTCAGAATGAAACCATATGTACAGTATTCAATAAATATTTTGATAAAAATTTTTCAGCAGTATATAGCCAAACTATAATCATGACTTCCAAATCCTACACATTCAGGCCCATTCCAAATTATGGTCTTGGTAATGGTGGGGCCAAATGGCACACAACTGAGATTTTTTTTTCCTAAGGCTCATGCAGAAATGACTATTTTTTAGAGTTTGAGATGGTAATCCACCTCTTCAATAGCTCCTGAAAATCAGCTCATGAGAAGTTCATTTTAAATTTTATAAGAATGACACTTTATACATCACACCACATCAGGAATTTTAGTAGATGTTAATTGGCAATGCCGTAATAACAAGACAAGTAAAGTAAAAGTGACATTTTTACAGAGAACTTGACAGTGAATAAATGCTTCTAGGGAAAAAAATGGTATACTTGCCATGAGAAGTAAGGGTCTTATACCCAAATCAATGCAACCATTTAAAAGTACATTATTTCTGTCCTGATCGGATACTCAATTGGTTAGAGCATCATCCTAATATGCCAAGGTTGCAGGTTCAATCCCTAGTCAGGGCTATACAAAAATCAACCAATGAATGCATAAATAAGTGAAACAACAAATCAATGTTGCTCTCTTTAAAATCTACATATACAAAAGGCTAATATGCAAAGTGTCCCCTCGGGAGTTCAACCGGAAGAACAGGAGTTCGATCTCTCACTATGACGTGCGCTGACCACCAGGGGATGGTATGGGACATGGTGGGCGACCAGCAGCAGCAGGGGCACTGACAGAGTGAGGGAGGGAGGAGGCAGGGAGGCAGGGAGGCAGGGAGGTGGGGAACCTGGTTGGCCTTGGTCACCAGTTAGGCCTAGGGACCATACCCATGCACAAGTTTCGTGCACTGGGCCTCTACTAAATAAATAAATTCCAACTATTTACAAAAGCGTGTTTGTATGAACTTAAAGATAAATTTCCATACTAAAGCCTCTGAATAATGCTGTTGGTTAGTTATATTCTACCTTTTTGTACTTTTGTATTTTTATACCATCTCCAACTCTGTGACTACCCACAATGGGGGCAAAGAAGTTTGCTGCTACTGTAGATCCATCTCACGAAATGTGAGCTAGTTACAAATCATAGTCAATATCAAAGAACTGGCCAATTACAGTTGGTTCTCTGAATACAACCTCTATACCTATCACATATAGAAGTTAAATATAAAATTAAGTAACATTTCTTTAAAGTCTATTCATTTGGAACCATCATCTAACAGAGGATCAATGTAAGCAAGTGACCAGAGGCTTTAATTGACAGTGACAAATACCTGATGACTCATCTAGCATAAAGGCCATGTTTTCATTTCCTGAAAGAATGCTGTATGTTACTCTTCCATTCCTTCCGTCATCTGGATCGTGAGCAGTTACGTGGTGCACCAAGGAGCCCACTGTGGCATCCTCTTTGACATAAGCGATCGGGAAAGACATAAAAGCGGGGCTGTGGTCATTTACATCCAAAATCACTACCTTGGCCATCAGCGATCTCAGTCGCCGGTCTGTCACATTCACAGCCTGATCGGATGCAGTCACTGTCAGGACAACAGTAGGAACTCTCTCTCTGTCAAGAGGGGATGCAGTGACCAATGTGCCAAAGGAGGGGTGGATAAGAAATGGATTGACTCCAGGGTGGTGGGATTCCATGAAGTATTGTATTCTACTGTTCAAAAAACTGCCATCTCCATCTTTGGCATTGAAGACGTGTACCAGAGTTCCTATAGGGACATTCTCTTCTATGCTTATCACAATGAACTCTTCTTGGAAAGATGGGGAATGGTCGTTCTGGTCTTCCACATCAATGCTAAGGAAGACTGTGCTATACAAGGGAGGAGTTTTGTTGTGATCTTCAGTAACCACCCTGAAAAGATAATGTGATGTCATTTCATAATCAAGTTCCTTGGAAAGGAACAAGTCCCCCGTTGAGCTGTCGATTTCAAAGGGGCCATCCTTGTCATCTGCAGCGATACTAAAATGTAGCTTTCCATTATGGTGTTGTTGAAAGTGATCAGGTGACTTTACCAAGCTCATTATTTTTGCAGGCTTCAAGTTTTCTGGTATAACTAAATGTCTAATATTCTGAGAAATAGCAGCTCTCCCTTTGGATAGTGGTATCACCTGAAATAAGAATTAAAAGGAACTATTAATCTGGAGTATTTTTTTAAACAATTGAATCAGTATATGTGATGATGTTACTTTGGAAACTAATCCCTTCTATCTGTGTGAAATACATATGGTAATTGGTGGCTTTCTTTTTTATTACATAACTAGAGGCCTGATGCAGGAAATTCATGCAAGAGTAGGCCTTCCTTTCCCCCAGCTGCTGGCACCAGCTTTCCTTTGGCACCCAGGACCCATGCTTTGCTCTGGCCGCCTGCTGGCAGCCAGGACTCTGGCTTCTCTCCAGCCCCACCTTCATTCAGAATGACGTCTGGTCTAATTATTATAGATTCCAGTATGCCTCTGATGATTGAAATTTGCATAATATCTAGGAGATGAGAAAGTACATTTCCACTTCCCATTTGTTCTAAGGTGTGAAATTACATATTGGTGAGGCCATGCTATATTTTGATAAGCTGAACTATACCCTTGTGATTCTTTTTTTTTTTTAATTTTTTTATTTTTGCTTAAAGAATTACAACAAGTGATAGGTAGGTCTCCATTTTTCCCCTTGCCCTTCCCCCTTCTCCCTTACCCGCCCCCCCCGTTTCTTGTGTCCATTGATTATGCTCATATGCATGTGTACCAGTCTTTCAGCTGCTCCCTTAATTCCCCCCAACCCTCCCCAGCCTTCCCACTGTAGGATGATAGTCCATTCAAAGTTGTTCTGTCTCTGTATTTGTCTATGTTTATCAATTTGTAATGGTCTTTATTATCCATAAATAAGTGAGACCATGTGGTATTTTTCTTTCATTGCATTAGCCTTGTGATTCTTTAATGAGGATGTGGAATATGTAGTTCTCCAAATTACTCTAAATCCTAGAGACCAATATATCCATGATGCTAACATCTGTGTACATTTATGTATTATGTGTCTTTGTTTATCTAAAACCAGAGAGGAATTCTGACCTAGAATTTTCAATTGCTGCTACTGTAGATCCATCTCATGAAATGTGAGCTAGTTACAAATTATAGTCAATATCAACGAACTGGCCAATTACAGTTGGTTCTCTGAATACAACCTCTATACCTAACATACATATCCATGATCAATAAAAAATTTTTTGTTTATTAAAACAAAGCAACATTAATGCCTGTACAGGATGAAGGTACACATCTTGTCAGGAATTGTGCAAAGTTCAAATAAAAAGTTATTTGAGGCTAATAATTTCTCTAGTGATAATAAAAAGGCACACATACATGTGCAATGCTCTCTAAAAGCAGTATTCATATACTGAATGTATCTTTACTCTGTAAATTTGTATAAAAATCAACAGAACCTTAAAACACCCTTCTACATGTTATGGCGATGACAGAACATTACCTGAATGTTAATAACTGCCTGTCCTTGAAGAGGAGGCACTCCTTGGTCACTGGCAATTACAGTCATCCTGTAGGAAGGTCTATAATCATACAAAAGCACTGTGGTTGTTCTTATCTCACCACTGTTGGCATCAATCTTGAAGTGATCAGATCTATCTTCTATACATACACAAAAATTAGGAAATTAATGTTAACTGACAATGCAGAAATCACAATTAACTAATCCAAATACATCTGTGATTGGGCATTTGGAAGATGTATTTGCCTTAAGCTCTGTGAAAGAATGAACATAAAAAATAGCACTAAAAATATACATAAGAAACAGAACATTTTCTAGGGGTGATTTACTTTAACCGTAAAAGTAGTCTTCATAGAGATTCATGGATCTTATTATTCAAATCATATTTCTTTATATTAATACCACTTGTTAGCCACTAATTGCTACTTTCCTTTCAATAAAAATTGATTTGCACATCACATTATTGAAAAGTTATTCATGGAAGGTGGATGATTGGTGGGTTGGTTTCTATTTAGGGCACACGAAAAACCACTGTAACTTTTCACTAAACTTTTCAATTCTTTTTTAAATATAATGGTGATTCTAGACCATAACAAATGTATTTTGTTTGTAATTTGGTGTTATTTTATATGTTAATTATGTCCACAGAAGGAGGTAGATAGTTGATAAACAAAAGAGAAAATTCTAAATGCTCATAATCCTTAAAGGGTAGTGATGTTTACCTGAAGATACTGAATATATAACTTCTGCATTGTTTCCTTCATCAAAATCCTTTGCAAACACAGTTGTCACCAACATATTTACTGGTTGACCTTCCAAAACCTGTCAATAAAACAAACAGCTTACAAATTTCTCAGTAAATTTTTAAAAATAAAAAGCAATGAACTTTAAGTGAAAACACACACTACTACTAAGCATTTAAAAAACTATTTCAAAATCCACATATAATCCTAATGTCTACCATATAAAAATTATATGGGTGTAAACCCATGAAAAGAATCTACATTACAATTTAAATATTTTATTTAATTTAAACAAATTACCTACAGCATTTCAACTAATTCTGAGGAGGGTGGAGAAGAAAATCAAAATAACGAAACAATCTTGGATTTTAAGTGTATTTTAAGGATTCCAGCATCTTTTCATTCATCACCTTCTCAGGATGTTTTTTAAAAGGTTGTTGTTAAGATCGAAGACATGCTAAAGATAAACATAAATCTTTATTTCAGGAAACATACCTCATGCAGCAGAGATAATTAATTAGAAACTTTACTAGAATACTGAAGTCAACATGTGGAGTTGAACTCCATATTTAAAAGTTCTACTGTGCAAGGAAGCCACAGGATATTTTAATGACATGATTAAAATCATAAAGACAAAACATTTAGCTTTGGTAAAATTTTCTTTAAGTAAGGATTTGGAAGGTGAATTTAAAGTTATTAGCTTCCTGAATACCCTATGCATATCTGAGCACAATTTGAATGTCCAATTTAATTATTTGGGAGTTACGGCTTCCAAACTTCTTATTCATACAACCCATTCACTTTGTTAAAAAAAATCATGAACACCTCCAAGATATATTAATTAATTAATTGTGTGGTTAAATTAATATGCTAATTTATTATGTACATTATAGAACATAGGAATAAAAAAACACATGAGATAATATAACTATAACTAGAAGTTCTTGCACGTGCCCTCAGTCGATCAGCTTTTATAATCTCTGGATGTGTGCCTTCCACTTCGGAGCTACATGTTGTTCTCCTATCTCTAATGAACCATCTTAGAGACGTGTATCCATCACTCATAAGGAGCTCTGCACAGAGAGATGCATGCAAAGTACTAGAAAAACTGATCATGGGGAACCATTACGTTTGTATACAAAGGGCAGAACTACATTCATCATAAAACAACTGGATATGAGATCTCAAATTGCACATATAACTATTTTATTTATTTGATGAGATTTTTTTTTGGGGGGGGGGGGACATATGCACAATTTGTAGGTCTTCTAGAAATGAATGCATTGCCACACCATGACTGATTTGATAAATTCCTGCTTTTAGCCACAAGATGGTGCTCAAGTAACTAAGAATACTACAAGTCCACTGCAAGACTATTTCACGCCACAAACCTTGATGTGTAGTTCCTTTCCAGGGAGGCACTGTGGGAAATACGGCCTGTTATCATTGATGTCAGTAACTGTGACATAAACCGCCAAGCTGGCGTTTCGCGGTGGAGAGCCACGGTCCGTCACCAGGACAGTCACCTGATGGTGCACCTGGTGCTCGTGATCCAGCGCCACCCAACTGATCAGTTCGCCTGAGGGGCACAGAAGACAAAGAGGGTGACACTGTGCACTAGAATTCTGGCATTGTGAACCACTTCCAAAATAATCCGTGGAAAGGAAAAGCAAACATTATAAAGCTCTGGGTAAAAGCACAACTTCCAACTATAAAGGTGATTTTAAATACAAAGGTGATTCTAGACCATAACAAGTGTATTTTGTTTGTAATTTGGTGTTATTTTGTCAATAAAACAACAGTTTGTTTTATTGACAGGTTTTGGAAGGTCAACCATAAGTATGTTGGTGACAACTGTGATTGTGAGTAGTTTGATTCTACTGTTGAAAGGATTTTCTGAAGTTTCTCCCAAAAATGCCACTTTAAGTTTGCCATTTCTTGTATTTCTGTGAATTCAATTTGAACTAGAAATTGAATTCATAGAAACCAATGATAAAACACTCTGTGGCATCTTAGTAATAGCGCAGACGACTTTAAACAGCAGCATGTCCCTCGCTCCTTTTGTATGCGGAATAAAGGAAAGAAGCAGTTCAGCTCAGCTTGGGCATCACGAGCTGAGTTTGGGTCTCAGTTTCTCCATCTCAGACATGGAGGGCCCTCTCTGAGCCTACTTCCTTAGGGCTATCAGAAACAAATGCAATCATGAAGTTACAATTATTTTGTAGGCTGTAAATCATTATACACATGGCAGTTGCTATCATCACTTTAAAATAATGGGAACTATCTCCATGAGAATCAAATAGATTCCTCAGGCAATGGTTTTTCTTTTACATATGCAGTTAGTTATTTATCGTTACCTCACAAAACATGTGTGTAGCGATGGACAGTGACTTCCCAAATATCTCTTAATCTTTACAAGCCTTATTTTTAAAAAATATATTGTATTGATTTTTTACAGAGAGGAAGGGAGAGGGAAAGAGAGTTAGAAACATCGATGAGAGAGAAACATCGATCAGCTGCCTCCTGCACACCTCCTACTGGGGATGTGCCCGCAACCAAGGTACATGCCCTTGGCTGGAATCGAACCTGGGACCTTTCAGTCCACAGGCCAACGCTTTATCCACTGAGCCAAACCAGTCAGGGCTACAAGCCTTATTTCACATATTCTTGTTTAGAACCTACTCACTCCTAGTCAATGTCCCTCACAGTTCAGCCTTGGAGACTCAGGCATAAAGCTGAAACTGCCTCTACCTCTTGTCCAGGGCCATTGGAGGCCAAGCGCGCTCTCTGGTAGTCTGTCCTCTGCTGCAGAGTTCTGCCAGGCAGTGACTAACACTGTTTATGAAAATACCTATTTGTGAGAAAGTATATGTGAAGCAACTACCATTTCTAAGATTTTTTAACTTGCCTTCTTTGTCCAAATAAAATGATGTGTAAAACAAGACAAGAAGCTGAAATGAGAAACAAACAAAAAAAGAAAATTCATACTTGGATAGGTTGCTGAATTGGTGAACTTAATTGCAGCGCTTACTATATAAATTATATAAGGTGTCCCCAAAAATGTATAATACTTTAACAGCTGATAGCTCAATTTTGAAAATGAAATGTATATTAATAAACACAGCCTTTATAATTATTCAAAGAGTGTGTATACATTTTTGGGGATACCTGTATTTATATAGTATTTATAATAAGTATGATTTTTAACAAAAATGACACACACAAAACTGCTTTTTTAAATCTTCACCAGAGAATTTGTTTATTGATTTTGAGAGAGAGAGAGAGAGAGAGAGAGAGAGAGAGAGAGTCAGAGAGAGTATTGATTGGTTGTCTCTGGTATGTGCCCCAACTGGGGATTGAACCTCCAACCTAGGTATGTGCCCTGCAGAGGAGAACCAGCTTGGGAGTGAATGGGAGCTTGCAGGCTTCTTGCGAGCGCTATTCCCCAATGAGTGCTCTACCTGCTAGAGGAAAGGGAATTTTTTCCTAAATCACACAACAGGGATCTTTGGAATAAAATTAATCAGAACTGAATTCAAATTCCATCCACTATAGGGCATGGGGCCTCATTTACATGGGCTACGTTATACTTGGTACCTCCAGGAATTGTACCAAGTGGTGACCTCCTCTCATCTCTTTCTGGCTCTGTGTTACTTGAGCTATCCGAAGTGTAAGTTCCCCAGCTATAGAGTTGTAGCATAAACATATTTTGTGTGTAGATGATTTCAGAGATTAAATAAAGTCCCTGTAAATTTATACAATATAAATTTTATTTCTAATGATTCATACTTTAAATTGTATAAATTGTAAAAATTTAATTAATTTTATAATTAAAACTTGAAGCAAATCACTGTAAATATCTTTCTTTCCCTGTGGTCCCCTTATCAAAATGAGAATGGGAAAATTATCAATAGAGTGGTATTGAATCTTGGATTGATTTTTAGTTTTCATCAATGACATTCATATTTTATAAAATGTTATTTAACTTTTTAAGAATATACAAATGAAAAAAGAAGATTGGTGAAAAATTAGACTTTATAAAAGGCTTTATTCAACCCAGTTCTGACCGTATCTCTAATTTAGAATAAGAACCATATATTAGTAATTCTAGAGGCCTGGTGCACAAAATTTATGCATGGGTACAGTCTCTAGGACTGGCCTGTGATCAGGGCCATCTTCCCTAGCTGCCCACAGCTGGCCTCACTCCCCGCTACCACCCACCCCCAGCTCCCTGTTCACCATTGGGTGATTGGTGCCTGACGGCCGGGGGGGGGGGGGAGAGGGGGAAGGGACCAAGAGGTGGTAGTGTGCCTCATAGTGACTGGTCTAGCAGTCATTCTGGTTGTTCTGCCATTAGGGTCAATTTGCATATTACCCTTTTATTATATTGGATGTGGGTAGAAGCATGAGAAGTATGAATCATTAAAAATAAAATCACAGTACTGTAATCAATAAGGTATACACTAAAGACTATAATTTTAATTATGTTTGCACTAATGTGATAACTAAAGATTAAGATTTTATCAATTCTAATTTTAAAGGAATAAGGGGAAGCTACAAAATGCTACCTGTATGAGGATTCATCTTGAAGAATTTTCCATCAGACAGAAGGAAATATGACAGCTGTCCATTCTTTCCCGAGTCTCTGTCAATTGCTGTAATTTTGCCTATTACCCCTTGGGGTAGGGGGCTCTCCTCCACTTTCAAAAACAACACATCATGCAAGAAGGTAGGGGAATTGTCATTCTCATCCAGGACATGAACAATTACTGAAGTGCTCACATTTTGTGACCATCTGTCCTCCGGGATCCAGGCAAACACTCTTAAATGATATGTTTGGGTGGATTCATAGTCAAGCTGTCGCCGCAGATAAATCCAACCTGTGTAAGGGTGAACAGCGAACATGGCAGAGTATGCGCCCGGTTCCAGCGAGTAAAGAAGCTGGGCGGTTTTGGGCTGTGGGCTAAGCGGGTAGGCCTGTACTTGCAGTATTTGGGTCATCAGTGAGAGAGACTCACTAACTTCGACTTGATAGACCAAATTTCCAAAAATCAAGGATGGGCTCGATTCTTGTTTTTCAATAACTATTGTCAGCAGGAATAAGGATGCTAGAGGAGGAACACCGAGGTCCTGGGCCATGAGAGTTAGTGTGTGCTTCTGGGCCACAGCGGTGCCCAGGCTGTCATTGAGGTACACCACGCCCAGCCCCGAGTCAATGGAAAAGACGCCTGGATTCTGGCTTGCAATGGAGTATCGGACGAGTCCATTCCAACCACTGTCCTTGTCTTCTGCACGTGCGCGGTACAGGGCTGTGCCCGGCAGTGTGATCTGCGACACTCTGACCTCATCCGAGGCTTTGGGAAACACTGGATGGTTGTCGTTGACATCGATTACAGTTATGTTGACCTCTGTGCTGCCGCAGGCCGGGGAGCTGCCGAGCTGCGCCTGGACTGTGAGCACCACCATGGGCTGCGTTTCGTGATCCAGAGGCTTCCGGGTGCGAATGGTGCCCAGCCACGGGTGGATAGAGAACGTTCCATGCAGATTGCCAGAGGAGATCCTGTAAAAAATGGGCTCTGAGGAATCTGAATAAAAAAGGGAAAAAGAAAGAAAGAATAACAAATAAAGCAATCTCTGTATGTCAAAAGAATGTACTGTGGAAACACTGAAATCTGAAAATATTAATGTATACTACAACTACACAGACTACTATGCCATGTCTTCTGTCTTCCTCAGCTCTCCAAAGTCTGTTGAAAAGTGAACATATGTTTAAGGTGCTTTAATTGGATAATGCTAGTGTCCAATGGACACAAAATAAGGCACAGGCTCGCTATCGATCATCATTCCTCTTGCATTAGTTAAAAGGAGAAGACATTTAGAAAATTATTCGAATGCCTTTTAAGCATATTTGAGGGAGCCCAGTTAAGTTTATGTTGATGTTTCTCTATAACATCTAGCTATGAACGGCAAATACGCTCCACAAAAGTTGAGGGAAGGGACAGAGGAAGGGAAAGGAGGGAGCTAGGAGCAAGGGAGGGCAAGGCCTGTGAACAAGTAATTCTTTTCTGGGAATTCCTCCTGCAGAGAAACTTCTACAAGTCTCACAAGGACATTGCTTGAGTACTATGCAGACTAGCAAAATCTGTAAATCATTCAAATTGATAGCGTCAGAGAAATAGTTCATAAAACCATTCAAACTTTATATCATGAGATAAAATGATACACAATTACCTGTGAAGTTGTGCAGGAAAGAGTAGGAAAAAATATATACAGTATAAAAAATACCACAGAAATTATACAGTAGGAAAAAAGATAATTGTAAGACAATAAAGATATTAGATACACTTTTGTAAAAAATTTTGGAAGCGCGCGCGCGCGCGCGCGTGTGTGTGTGTGTGTGTGTGTGTGTGTTTTGGGCAATGGGATATAGGAGATGTATATTGTTTACATTAAGTTTTTTTGTTTAAAACTTTCTTTTAAAAGTATCTATTACTTTTCTGACTAGAAAAAAAATTGTAGGATAGAAATAATGTTGAAAAATAATGAGCAAGACACAGATCGTGTGGTCTCCACTCTTCTTGCATGGAGAAAAGAAAAGATTTAATATAAAACTGTACAGCCTACGAAAAAAACAGGAAATGCGCCAATAATCAATGTCAATGCAGGATAAGAAGTACTTACTCGAGGACTCTTTTGCTTTCACTGTTCCAACAGGACTGTCTTCGGGTACATCTTCATAAACTGAGAAAGTGTACCTAGGCCTTTCAAATTCAGCAGGAGCCAGAGTTGTCTGAAGAATGTGTATAGTGACATCAGCATTAACGACAGACATGAGCCCGCCACCATCTCGAGCACAGACCATCAACAGAAGTGTAGTAGGTTCCAAATGACCAAGAGTTGATGTTAAGTAAATAATTCCTGGGGAAGGGAAAGAAAGAATTAAGACACAGATAACGTGCAATAAATAACTGATGAGCAATCGAACATCTGATCTATTGATTCTTCTGTGATGGTTCACTTTATACCAACTTGATTGGGCCGTGGAGTGCCCAGGTATTTGGTCAAACATTATTCTGTGTGTCTGCATAAGGGTGCTTATAGGTAGCTATAGATATAAATATAGATAAAGATACAGATACAGAGCTCCGATTGGTTTCATTTCTCTGGAGAACCCTAATATATATATCCACTTTCCAAACAAAGACTTAAGTATATTTGCAAAATGATGCTCCAAAATCTGACAAGTAAATAACATTTTCCTAGAGCTTAAACACTGGGCATCTTGAAACTAAGTCAGTTCAACAGGAAAACATAAATGCTGTTGCATTTGTTAGGCCTGACTACCATATCACCCGCCCAGATGTAATGTCAACAGAGTCGATTAGTAAAAAGTGATAGAAATGAGCCCAAGACAGCAAACTTCACTGTCACATGTCAGTGTTGAAGCACTACACCAATGTTAGCTACTATAAAGAGTGCTAGCCCTGACCAGCTTGCCTCAGTGCATGGAGCGTCGGCCTGCGAACTGAAGGGACCCAGGTTCGATTCCGGTCAAGGGCATGTATGTTCATTGCCAGCACATTCCCAGTAGGGGGTGTGCAGGAGGCAGCTGATGGATGTTTCTCTCTTATCGATGTTCTAACACTCTATCCCTCTCCTTACCTCTCAGTAAAAAAAGTCAATAAAAAAATATATATATATTTTTAAAAAGAGTGTTTAGCTTAGAACCTTGCATTTATAATAGTCGTTCAGAGAATGAATTTATTGGAGGGAGGGTCAGGAGTCCCATTCCCCACAGAGAAGTGCCTTGTTAAGAAAAAAAAAAGCTTTCCAGTCCTGCCCTGGTGGCACAGTTGGGTGGAGTATCATCCCATATACTGACTGGACTCAATTCCCAGTCAGGGTGCATGCAGTAGTCAACCAACCCATGTTTCTCTCTCTCTCTCCCTCTCCCTCCCTCCCACCCTTCCACTCTCTAAGATCAATAAAATAAAATTAAAAACTTAAAAACTGTTTTCCAAGCCTTTTAAAACAGTGCCAGACCATGCAAGGTAAATTCTTCCAATCTCACTTTTTCACTAGGTTTTAAAAAGAAAATGCTCATTATCTTATTTCTCCATGTCTTATTTCATAGCACTTTTAGAGGTAAGGCCTTCACACTAGGGTGTCTGCATTAATGTATTTTAAACACACACACAAACACATGTGATTAGATATATAGATATATAGATATAGATATATACACACACACACACGCACACAAACATATATGCAATTGCTGATCTACCCCAAATTCTTCTGTAATAATGGGATAGCCAATACTGTATGAACAAGAAACCAATTCATCAATTGCCAAGCCAAGAATTTAATTTAACATGGTATAGACTGGAAGACACTAGGGCAAGAGAAGCACAAACATTTTTCAGAGGAACTCCTCTTCATTCCCAGGGTTCAAAGAATTCTCTCAGATAAAGGTACAAGCCCACAGTTAAAAAAAAATCACAGAACACCTGAGGAAATATGCCATATATATATATATATATATATATATATATATATATAATGAATGAGACTGAATATCAATAGCAGACTTTGGGAAAGAATTCAGAAAACGTAAATGGACAAAGTACTCTACTTAAAAGACATTATTTATTGGAATGACTTTCAAGATAAATCCAAACATATATTTATGAGAAACACACCTGCAAGAAAAGGATAGAGACAGATGGAAGGGAAAGATAGGCAATTAGATGTTACCGCCAACCTCATGCTCCTTAACATCTACAATCTATCTGACACATGATATCCTCTTGCTTTTGGACTTTTTCTTTGGTTATATGATAGATTTTTGTTTTGTTTTTGCTTTTCTAAAAATTCCTGGGATTTCTATTTCCTCCTCAAACTTCCTCCTCCTTATACTTCCAAGCATTTCTCTATTCTAAACATTTCTCTTTGTTCTAGTCACTGGAGGGGTCTCAAAAGGTTTTCCTGACCACCTACATCCAATCACCATGGATACTTGTAAACTCAAATATTCAGTTTCTTATGCAGATATTCTGATTTCTAGATATGGGATGGATCCAGGAATTGCAATTTGTATAGGCTTCACCAGTAAATTTTATTTACTCTAAAGTTTAAAACCACTTCTGTATACTCTCACCTTAAAAATATTTATATGTTCTTGCCCTAACCGGTTTGGCTCAATGGATAGAGCATTGGCCTGTGGGATGAAGGGTCCCAGGTTTGATTCTGGTCAAGGACATGTACCTTGGTTGCAGGCACATACCCAGTAGAGAGTGTGCAGGAGGCAGCTGATCAATGTTTCTCTCTCATCGATGTTTCTAACTCTCTATTTCTCTCCCTTCCTCTCTGTAAAAAATCAATAAAATATATTTTTAAAAATATTTATATGTTATTATATAGTTACTTTAGTCTAGTATCTCCCATGTCTTCCCACTTGAATTATAGTTCTACTAGGGGCCTGGTGCACAAAAATTTCTGCACTCGGGAGGTCCCTCAGCTCGGCCTGTGCCCTCTCACAGTCTGGGACCCCTCTGGGGATGTCTACCTGCTGGTGTGCCTGACCAGCCTGGGTGAGGGGCTGATGGCTGTTTGCAGGCTGCTCACAGCCCCTTCAGGTTTTGGGTCCCTACTGGGGTACCTGGCCAGACTGGGTGAGGGGCTGATGGCTGTTTTCAGACTGGCCAAGCCCCCCAGTGGGGTCTCTCACCCCTTTGGGGTATGGCCAGCCTGGGTGAGGAGCTGAGGGGCATTTTCAGGCTGCCCACAGTCCCTTCAGGTTTTGGGTCCCTACTGGGGTACCTGGCCAGCCTGGGTGAGGGGCTGATGGCTGTTTGCAGGCTGTCCACAGTCCCTTCAGGTTTTTGGGCCCCTGGGTGAGGGGCTGATCATTTTTTGCAGGCTGGCCAAGCCCCCCAGTAACGTCCCTCACCCCATTGGAGTGTGGCCAGCGTGGGTGATGGGCTGATTGGCACTTTCAGGCTTTCAGGCTGCTCACAGCTCCTATTAACCCAATGTCCCAGCAAGGCTAGCTGGAAGCAGGTTTCTGGGGTTTGTTTATCTTCTATAGTTGATGCACTGTTCCTTTAAGCCAGGGCCTAGTAACGAAGCCTCCTCTCGGCTTCTGTAATGAGGCAATGTTACCCTTAGGCCTGGCCTGCTGTTTCCTTCAGCTCCCGAGGATTCTATGATTGATACTTTATTGCAAACATGTTTTGCCTTGAGTTAGGATAAGCGGAGCGGCCGCAAACAGTTTCAGTTTCACTCCTGCTTCAATAGAAGCTGCTGTTTACTCTGGTCCGTGAGTGGCAACCTCCATGTTGGCTGGGTTAATTTGCATACAGTCGCTCTGATTGGCTGGTGGGTGTGGCTTACCCATCCCAAAGAGACTGTTAATTTTAATATTACGCCTTTATTAGTTTAGATGCCTCTTTCTAGGTGACAAGTCTTCTGGGGTACTTATCAGCTTGACATCATTTGGACCATCAATCATCTTAGTTAAAATTAAGAAACTATGTATGACTCATCATCTTTCATTATAAACCAGTCACCATTCTTATATTATTTTTCTCTTTAAAGATCCTCCATTAGTTCCTTCCTCTCTGTTTTTATTAGTATCTCTTTAGTGCTAACTTCATAACTTTATCCCTAGGTTATAATAATATATTAGTATATAGTCTCTGTTAATTAATTTATATTTCCTGTTCAACTTTTCTAGTCCTATAAGTCACCTAGCACAGTGCTGCCAGGGTAATTTTCCTTAAATGTCGTGTTCACCATAATGTGCCAATGCTCAAAACCCTGCGTCATTCCTCATTTCCTGTAATAATTAAATTTAAGCTTCTCTGTCATGCTTTAAGTTCCTTCATAAGTCACCCCACTTAATGTAGCTTCATCATTATGTAGCTCTTTTCTCCACTTCAGACATGATCATCTCTGGCTGTCATAAATATGGATAATAAGTATGATACAAAGCAAAGCTCATGGAATGGAATCATAGAGCGACTATTTTTTTCTTTTATTTAAATTAATTTTTTGTGCAAATTATTGTTCCCCTGTCCCTAAGTCAAAATTCAAGAAGCTCCTAGAATTTCCACAATCACTATCAACCAATTAAAATTCTTTTTTCTTATGTTAAGCCACAAAACAGTCTCAATTTAGCAATTTGGATATAAAAGTACTGGTTTTCTAGTACCTCCTTTGGCAATCCTTCATAAAGTGAGACCTGAAGGATGACTTAGGTCTTTAACTAGGTGAAGATGTGAAGATGGGAAGAGAAGAGGAGAAGGGAAAATCAACTGATCTCAGCAGAAGAAAAATAATGTAATGTGCTTGCAGAAGGAAGATGGCATAAAAAAGGAGGAGGGGCAGGAGGAGGAGGCGGAAGAGGAGGGAAAAAAAGGAGGAAGAGAAGAAGTTGGTATAAGGAAGGGGCACAGAGATTAAAGGAAAGTTTTTAGAGATAAGGACACACAGGAAAGCAGGCAGATCCTGAAGGGCCTGGTTTGACCATAACAAGGATTTGGTCTTCAGCCAAAGATCCATAAGATTTAGGCAGGGAAGAGAAAAGGCCAAAACTGTCTTTTTATACTTAAACATGGTTCATTTAATGCATATATATATATATATATATATATATATATATATATATATATAGTACATTTTACTAGGCTTCTTCTGAGCCAATGGTTACTTTAGTTGGCCTTTAAAGTCAATGTTGCATATAGTAAAACAATTCTTTCTAGAGACCAGAAAGGAACCAGGGAGTTTCTTTGAACACTTATCACTTAGAAGAGGAAAGTATTAAGATTAAGCTTGTCATATGCTGAATATTTCAAAACATTCACTTTTTCTTACATTTGAATATAAAGAGCAAGCTAGAAAACTTATTTACTTGAATCCAATATTCTTAAATAAACTGAGCTGTCTATTAAAGTTCAGCAGCCAGAAAATGTAGCTCTATAATATACATTACATATAAATATGCAAAATATATATAATGAAGTAGTAAATAAAAGTAGTTCTCTGCCTATATATTTTGTCAGCTTTAAGTTTATGACACTATATTTTAATACTTCAAAGTACAGTGATTAATTGGCTCTCATTTTTTTCATTAGTCACCCATTCAGGAGATCAACTTTAACTTTAAAACAGACACAGATTCATATACAGATCACTGATTATTTTGTTTTAATTACTGGGTGTGTGGGTTTATGCATACAATTTTAATGTGTAATAGTGTTTGGCTATTATCTTTAGTTTGTCACTTTTTATTTAAAAGAGGAAACTGCTGGAATAAATTTATTTTAATTGATTGACTAATAAAAGTACTTAAATACAAAGGTCCTCTCAATTAAATTTAATATACAGTATATATAAAATCATGTTCTACTAACTAAGCAATACTTACTTTCATAATCAAACCTCCCACAAAAGATTCTTAACCAATGTGGTAATTCCTACTTAGAAAATAATCTGCAGGTCATTACTAAAATTGTAAGCTATGGAATAGTTAAAAACAAAAACTAGCATGAAGTCATAATCTTCACCAAACATGGAGTCCATAAGTGTGGTTTTCTCAAAAAATAGGACAAAAACGATGGGGTATCAATACTACTTTCTTATTGGTTATTGACATTTATGATATTTTTCCTATATTCAGTTTATGATAATATAAAAACTTATTTACTAAATAGATGACATTATGCTATTTATTTTGCACATGAGCTGGGGTAACTAAGTTGTAGCGGCTGGCAGGAATAGAATGGATTCCAATTGACAAAGAAAATAATTATCCAAATTTATAACAAACGCATAAAAGGTTCAAGTTCAGGTCTGCCATATTATCAACCATCAGGCAAGACACTGAATCCCTTTCTGCCTCAATTTCTTCCTCCACTAAATGAGGGAGCTAAATTGTAAGGTCCCTTTCGTCTCCAGCAGTCAGTGATCTTATATTGAGAAAATGAATGAGAAAACTCTCCAACATGCTTTTGGTTCCAATAAAAGTGACATACACTGGTTAGATGCCTCTGATTAATTTTAGACTCTGTATTGCAAATAAAAGAAATAATGTTTTAGAGTGAGCAGGCTCACATCCCTTATTAAATGAGATGTGATATCAATTTATTAACTACATATAAGAATGTTCTATATGTAGAAAGGTGGCAATCATGAAGAATTATGAGAATCATTACATGGTATCAAATCTGAGCATCAAACTAACATCAGAAAAGAATCTGCCCTTGAAATCAGGAAAACCAGAGTCTGTGTTGTATTACTTAAAGTCCGTGTTAAAATCCATACACCCAAGCAACACAGAAGCTAAATATGGAGACACAACTGCCCTTGGCTGGCAGTTTAATTCACTCAGTTACTTTTAATTATTTGTTCTGTAGTGCTAAACTTGGATTTTGTATATGTCATAATTAAACATAGATCAGATGATGGGCAAGGCAGCATAATTTACTGTTGCTCAACTACTTTTTGCAAATACAAGTGCTTGCAATCTCTGTCATGTTAAAATAATCTGAATTAGAAGTTATGTTTGTTTTAGTGGAAAATGACTAAATAAATACCACAAACAGAAAGGCTAAAGAACTGCTTTTTTTATCATGCTACTAAAGGGATACTTCAAACAATGTAGAAAAAAATCTACATATAGTTCATTAAATGAGATTAAAAATACATGAAAAAGAGCTATTAATAAATGTGTCTCTGTATTTCCTTCTTTTAAAACTCAAAACACTGTGGTCACCTCGTGGCCACATCAAAGAAGTCAGACTAACTGAGAATAAGAGAAATGAAGGCTCAATTCAATATCTCTCTCCTGTGCTTAAACACATTTTACAAAAATATTCTTTGAATTAACAACACACTTAGGAAACCAGAAACAGACCATGAAGATAAACCCACAAGAGAAAATAATCATGACATTGCCACACCCACTCCCCTTCAGTTTTCTTCAAAACATTGCTCTTACCAGCTGAACACAATAATCACAGAGCTCTATTTTTAATGCATGAGTCTTGGTTGTGGCACAAATAGGTCAATGGAAAAATCTCCTGTCTTCAGGAGAACATGATCCTAATAACACACTGTGTAAGCTTATAGAATAGCACGTCTGATACAGGAAGCATCAAAATGAAAGGGCGAATGGACCAGTGAGCAAATTAATGAATGACTCAAAGAGAACATTTTAGAGTAACTCAGGAAGAAATGACAACGCAGAATATTGAGAATATTCTCCTCATGCAACATAACTATATCTAAACTAATAAAAGCGAAATATTAAAATTAACCGTTTCTCCGAGACAGGGTAAGCCAC
>PVJC01025296.1:0-24854 GCA_004026665.1 Murina feae | reverse complement strand
GGAAGATGGGCAGTAGGCAAGCTTGGGAGGCAGGCAGCACCCAGCCCTGGCCACAGCTCAAAAAAGAGAACAACATGCAGGGGAGGGCAAGAGTCTGAGAGATCAACATAGAGGGGGTGCCTGCTCCAAGCCTCCACGGTGTGCCTGGGGGCAGGTCCCCAGCAGGTAGACACACACAGGAGGACTGCTCCGAGCCTCAAATGCGGCTGGGGGCAGGTCCCCAGTGGTGACACACACACATACACACACACAAACACACAAAAGGTGCCTGGCAGACTGGGGCCATCATAGGACATTCACTGAGGGGTCCCAGACTGTGAGAGGGCACAGGCCGGACTGAGGGACTCCCTCCACCCCGAGTGCACAAATTTTTGTGCACCGGGCCCCTAGTTAGGATATAAAAGCCTAAGCAACTGAACGACTGGTTAACCAGTTGCTATGACATGCACTGACCACCAGAGAGCAGATACTCAACTCAGGAGCTGCCCCCTGGTGGTCAGTGCACTCCCACAGCTAATCTCCTGCAGCCAACTTCCTATGGTCCCTCCCCTCTGCCAGGCAACCTTCCATGGTCCCTACCCATGGTTGGCCCCCTCGATGGGCCCTGATGGGGCTGGGGAACTGGCTGGCCAACCTCCCATGGCCCCTCCCCCCAACCAGAAGCCTCCATCCCCCCCCAATTGGCCCTCATCGCTGGTCAGGCCATGGGACCCTACCCATGCACAAATTATGCACCAGGTCTCTACTGTATTGTAAAACAGTTGCTTAATGTTTTCCTCACTTCCACAGCTATGGGTTTTTGTTTTTTGCGGGGCGGTGGGGGGAAGGGGGATTTGGGGTGGGAGTGGGAGATAAAGGCTGGTTTTTTATCTAGTTTTTGTCTTTTTTAATAGAAATTGTGTGTTAGTGCTATACTCTTTCCCTCTCTTTAGGAAATGTACTTATCTCTGGAAACATTAACTTTCCCCTGGAAAGAAAGCACTTCACCATAGGTTTGTTTTTTAATTACAACTATTGGGGTGACATTGATTAATAAGATCATATAGGTTTTAAGTATACACTTCTATGATACATCACCTGTATATTGCATTGTATGCCCACCGCCCAAGTCACATCCCTTTCTGTCCCCATGGATTTATTGGGGCAGAGATGTGATAGTTCTGGGCTTGCTCATCTGCACAAAGAAAAGGCATTGGTCCTCTCTGCTGCCTCAGGTTAAACCTGCCTCGTGAACACCTGGCTTAGCTGTTTAATTCTTTGCTTTTGGTGGCTCTGTCTCTTCTACTTCCCTTCTACTTCTGTGAAGCAAAGCATTTCCACCAGCGGCTTATCTGTCAGCCCTGGTCAGTTAGTCCCTGCTCCCACAGTTACAGACAGAACCAGTTTCGTGCCCTCCATTGCCAGACAGTGTATTCTTCCTGGTTACTTTGGGATCTGCTGTTCTTGAACTCTTTTGCCACGGACATTGCTCTGCTTGGCCTTTTGTCTCCACTTGCTTCCAGACGATCCTGCTCAACCTCGTCGACTTCTGGAAATTCTACACATATTTTGGTGACTATGTATTGTTCCATTCTCTTCCATTTTAAAGCTGCAGTTTGCTGTATTTTATTTTTAACACTAAAGGCCCAGTGCACAAAAATTTGTGCACTGGGAGGGGGGGGGTGTCCCTCAGCCCGGCCTGTGCCCTCTCCCATTCTGGGATCCTTCTGGGGATGTCCACCTGCTGGTGTGCCTGGCCAGCCTGGGTGAGGGGCCAATGTCTGTTTGCAAGCTGGCCAAGTCCCCAGTGGAGACCCTCACCCCAGGGGGTGTGGCAAGCCTGGGTGAGGGGCTGAGGGCAGTTTTCAGGCTGGCCACTGCTCCCACTGATCCTATGGGCCACCCGCCTGGGAAGCTGATGATTGGGTGGCACTGTCCACTCCATGGCCTCCCGGGCGGGGGCCGCGGGGGTCCAGCCACCTGTTCCCTGCGCCCCGGAAGGCTCCCGCCCAGGAAGTCGAGGCTGCAGCGGCGGGGCTGCGGGGATCCGACCACCTCGCCCCCGCACCCTGGAACGCTCCCGAGACTGCTGGCAGCAGGGCCGCGGGGATCCGGCCACCCCGCCCCCGCGCCCCGGACGCTCCTGAGGCGGTGGGCGGCGGGGCGCAGGGATCTGGCCGCCCCGCTCTCGAGGCTGCGGGCTGCGGAGCCGCGGAGATCAGGCCGCCCCGCCCCTGCGCCCCGGAATGCTCCCGAGGTGGCGGGGCTGCAGGAGTCCGGCCACGCCACCCCCGCACCCCGAAATGCTCCCGCGCTGCCCCAGCCTCGGGAGCATTCCGAGGCCCGCGCAGCCGCCTGGTGCCTGCCTCCCCCCCACCCCGGCTCCCACCTGGAAAGGCATCCGCAGGCCCAAGGCGCTGGATGCCTTCTCAGGCGAGAGGCTCCCAAGATGGCAGAGGCCGCAGCCCTGGAGAAGCCGCACACCAGGGCTGTGGCCTCCGCCATCTTGGCTGGGCTAATTTGCATACAGCAGCTCTGATTGGCTGGTGGGCATGGCTTACCCCATCTCGGAGAAACGGTTAATTTTAATATTTCGCTTTTATTAGTTTAGATTCCCTATGTCTTCTTTAAACTAGCCTTTTTTTTTGAAGTATAATTTACCTCTACACATTCTCCCCAGTTTAATAATACGAAGTAAAATCAGACAGTGTGCAACCATTACCACGGTTTAGTTTTTTGAACTTTGCGATGCTCCAAGAGTCACCTTGTGCCTTGTTACAGTCAAACCCCCCCCCCTTACTGTTCCCTTTAAGATTTTAATTGCTGAAATTCGAGGTCCTTATTTTGCATGGCTGTGACCATTCCAGAAATTAGCTCTGCTATGTCTTCATTAGTAATAAATCTAAGGGGGAAATGGCAGTTTAATCTAGTAGAAGATTAATGACGTACAACTATATTGTGGCATTTATTCTTCCACTCGGATTTTTCTAATAAGTTGCTTATAGCTTCTCAGATCATTTCCTTCCCAGAGGGTGAGATTTTGAGTGATAGATGCACTTACAGCTCTGGGGTCAGTCAGGACACATTGATGTTAATTGCTGCTGTGATTCTGTTACTGTGACATGATTTCCCCTTTTAGGCTAAGGCTAGGAGGGTACCGTGACATCACTTGAAAAATTCTGTCAAGGAGAGGAAACCAACTTAAATTAGCGGTCCTGAATTATTTCACATAAGTAATATACTTTTAAAAGTAAATTTATACTTTAAAACAATATGCTACATGCGAAATTTAGCAGCAAAACTGGCGGCTTATTCTAGCTTTAGTCATTCTTCCCATTGGACCTTCGGTTAAATCTCTTAGGCCTCTTGAACCTTGGTTTTCTGAAATCTCTGCAGTAAGTTATCTTTCTTTTAGCAAAATGTTGAGGACTCTTGTTAGCAGAAGGTGCCTCGATGGCATGTTGAGTGCATGTGCTCAGATGATAGCTTCCCAGACATTTCTGGAAGTGAAGGACGGGGTGAGCCCGCCGGAGGGTGCCACCCTCATTCTCTGAAAACTCCCAGCTGAAACGGGCAATCTCAGGAGCAGGCTGGCAAATCGCTGAGCTATTGTTCCTACAGCTATCATTTATGAAGCGTTTTCTATGAGCCACACACAATGCTAAGCATTGTGTATATCATTTTCTTTTTGAGAAACATTTTACTATACATTGAGCAGTTGGCATCTTCCTTTTTGTAAATAAGAAGACCGAGATTTAGACAGACTGGCTAAGAAGCAGAATAGAAGCTGTGGAGCCAGTACTCAAATCCAAATCTGGCTGACTCCATAGCCAGACCCTTACACATTCTCATCTGTCACATTTTCATGTCTATCCTATATAGTGTAGAGCCCCATGTATATAAAAGTAGAAGATTTATATATGCTGTATGCTTCCCAATGGAAACTGTAACATACATTCAAGATGTTCTCATTATTACTGTACTACCTGGAGTATGTAGTAATGTGTGTGTGTTTAAATATATATTTTTATTGATTTCAGAGAGGAAGGGAGAGGGAGAGAGAGATAGAAACATCAATGATGAGAGAGAATCCTTGATCGGCTGCCTCCTGCACACCCCTTATTGGGGATGGAGCCCTTGACTGGAATCAAACCCAGGACCCTTCAGTCTGCAGGCTCACACTCTATCCACTGAGCCAAACCAGCTAGGGCTGTCATGTGTTATTTTTAAGGATTGCCGATCCCTGTCTTGGTCTGTTTGTAATATTTCTACAATGGAATACATTAGGAAGATAAGCACTATAGAGACAGCTTGGGTTATAAATGATGAGTAATGCAAGTTAGTTAAACATTTCAATACTAAGGTATTATTTGTTCTATTACAAAATGTCATCTTTATCAAATTGTGCAGCATTAGTCATATTAGTATCATTTAAAGAGCTGGATAAGTCTGCAGTTTAACAGTTTACCCCTGAGCAATGTTTCCTTTTTCTTTGTAATGTAAAGCATGCCTTAAGAAAGAATTGTTTCAAATAGTCAATACTTTTTTAGAGGCGGTATAAGTAGTAGACTATATGTGATCAGAAGGGGTTTTTTAACTTTCTTGCATAGAAAGAAAAAGAGTATATGGAAAATTACATAAAGTAAAATGTTTTTATAATTCAAGTAAAATTAATAATACCACAAAAATGAAGCTATAACAGCCCACTGCAAGTAACGAATTTAAATTTGATTTAACATAGGTCATAGTTTCAAATAACAATTGGCATGTGTTTTCAGGAAAAAAAAAATGGATGAAACTGAATCAAATCAAAGTCTTGAATCAAATCCAAAACCCTTCTCGAAATATCTACAATTCTAGTCTTAAAAGCCAAAGGATGTTGACTTGAAAAATATGAGTACGGAAAAGCAACCAGATGAAATGCTGAAGATAAAGAATCTGCTATGCTCTTGGCCTTATTCCTTTTCCGTCACCTTTTTTAGGAAAACTTTTTTTGTTCCCTCTCTCCACCCACATACTCACACATGCATATATGTACATACATATCAGAAAATCTACCTAATTCCACATGCGTGCATATGTATATTTTTAAGATCAAGTATTTTATTAAGTGGAGTATAACAGACATACATTTTAAGTAACAGGTCAATGAAGGTTCACAAATGGAATGCATAGCTTTGATGATGATGACCTGGATCAACAGCTCCCAGCTCCCTCTCCTGAGCTTGGATCACTATTCTAATAGCTAGCGGCATAGGTTAGCTTTCCCTGTTTCTGACTGTCACATAAATAGAATCAAGCAAATGTATTTCCCTGTGTATGGCCTCTTTCACTTGTTTGTGAGATTTGCCCACATTGTTATGAATCAAAGTGTTTCATTTTTTAAAACTGATGTATTGTTTTCTAATAAATGAACATATTATATTTATCTCTTCTACTCTGGATGTACATTTGGGTTACTTTCCGTTTGAGGGTATTTTGAATAATGCTATGTGAAAATTCTTATATATGTGTAGGTGTATGAATGTATGTACTTTTATCAGACATATATCTAAGAGTAGAATAACTGAGTTTCAGGAATGTATATGGTCATTTTAGTTGATACAGCTTTCCATAGTGGTTGAACCAAGTTCCATTCTCACCAACCACATATGAAAGTTCCAAATCTTGATAGTGCATTATTAGTATGTTCAGTTTTAGGCATTCTTTTAAGTCCATAATGTTATCTCATTGTGACTTCAAATTGCATTATTCTATTGGCGAATGAACTAGGGAATGTATTTGTCTGTTTTTTAGGTATTTGCATATTGTCTTTTTTTTCTATTTTTTTATTTAATTACATAAAGTATTACAAAGATTAGTACAAATATCTCTTTTTTTCCCTGCCCTTCCCCCAGCCTCCCCTTTCCCCCAGTGGTCTGTGTCCTTTGGTCATGCTTTGTGAAGTGCTCATTCATATTTTTTTCTCATTTTTAATTGGGTTTGTCCTTCTTTCTTATTAATTTATATGGGTTTATTACATATTCTGGGTTTTAGTCCTTTTTGGTAAGATCTATTAAAAATGTTTTCCCACTGTCTAGTTTTCCTTTTATGATCTCTTTTTTTGAAAATAATAGTTTTATTGATTTCAGAGAAGAAGGGGGAGAGAGAGGGAGATCAATGATGACAGTGAATCATCGATTGGCTGCCTCCTGCACACCCCCCAATGGCAATTGAGCCTGCAACCTGGGCATGTACCTTCACCTGGAATCAAACCGAGACCTCCTGGTTCATAGGACAATGCTTAACCACTGAGCCATGCCATTCAGGCTCCTTTTATGACCTCTTTTTGAGGAACGGAGTTCTTAACTTTAATGTAGCCTAATTTATCAATCTGTTTTTATGATTAGTACCTTGTGTTATCTATAAGAAATCTTCACCTAACCAAAAGTCATATAGATATTTTTTCAGGTTAAATTTTAGAAATTGAATTATTTTGCCTTTGATAGATTAACAATTCATCTGAGATGGATTTTTTAAAATTGTGGAATGTAGGGGCTCAGTTTTTATCAGCTTCCATATGACTATCCAAGTGACCTTGTACTATTTACTGAAAAGACCACCCTTTCTTCATTTTTCAGTGTCATATTTGTTATAAGTCAAATGATAAGTCCTAAGTCATGTGCACATTTGTTGATGGATTATTTTGGTCCTTTGTTCTATTTATCCTTGTACCAATATCATACTGTCTAACTTTTCATTTGTAGTATATCTTTTTTAGGATTATTCTGAGTGTCCTTGACTTTTCATTTCTATATAAATTTCAGAATCAACTTGTTAATATTAACAGCAACTTTTTATTATGAGATTTGTACCAGAACTGCATTGAATCTCTAAACCAATTAGGGAGAGTTGATATCTCACAGTATATACTAAACAAACATTGTGAATATATTCTAGCCATATGTGAAGAGGATAATATATCAGGATCAGGATTAGTTTAGTCAAGGAATAAAAGGTGGTTTCATACTGGAAAATCAACCACTGCAACTCACTAGTACAGAAAAAAAATCTCAATGGGTGGAGAAAAAAACATTTGCTGAACATTAAAATTCATTCATGATAAAAAAAAAAAACTCTTGGCATACTAGAGCTGGAAAGGAACTTCTTTAATGTGTTAAAAAGAGATACTGACAACTTCTTCTCTGACTTTGGGACTGGAACAAGGATTCCGCTATAGCACTGAAGGACCTCGCCAGCAACAAGGAAACTAACTCAGACTTTTTACTTAGCAGCCGGCTTCTGCAGAGTGACAGTGCCAAAAGACAGAAGTCGCTAATCTGAAAACTGGCACAGTGTCACTTCTGTGGTCTCCTAGTTAAAGTAGGCACAGAGGCACCCAGATTTAAGAGGAGGGAACACAGACTCCACCTTTCTGTGGGAGGAGTGTCAAAGAATGTACCACCACCAATCTGGCACAAGTTCTCACATGTCAGGAACTCTTTATTTTTGCAATAGAATTTGAACTCTCACTTGGTTGGGGTAACTTGAGCTCCAGTTTGATTCATTATAAAATTATGAGTCATTAATTTGCTTCATTGGGGTCTACTGTTTTTCAACATTGAATGTTGCTGTGGAGAATGCTGTGACAAGATTCATTCTTTTACTACTTAGAGCCAAATTGGGTTCTATTTGTTTATTTTGTTTTTCTCTTCGCCTAATTGCACACATATATCTGCTTTTATTTTAAGGATAGTATGTCCCTCAGACATATTTTACATACATATTTTATCTCCTTTAGCATATATTTAATAGTATTAAATAGGTATCCAAACATTTAAATCTATATTAAATATTATATACATATATACATATATATGGATATGAGTATGTATATGGGTATGTATATGTATATGTATATGATGTATATGTACATACACACAGATATATATCTCCAAACTTTTAATCTCTCTTTTATATTTCTATTATTTTGATAAATTTTCTCAAGTTTCTTCTTGTTGTGTTTGCCACAAATCTCTTTTTATGCTTCTTGTAATGTAACTATCAGTGGTTTTATTATCTTCTTTAAGCTCATTTCTCCATTCCTTGAGTTCTTTTTTATGGAGGTTGTATCGTCTATTCGATTGATCAATAACTTTTACTTGCTTTGGATATGCATTCTTAAGTTTGTAGTATTTCTTTTCTCCTTATTCATTAATATACTCACAGATTCCTCCTTCTTTACTACTTGTCTTAATTGGGTGTGATGGAGAACTCTTTATTGATTGGTACAGGAGGAATTAGCTGGCAGTTTGAAGTGTGGTCTCCTAATTCTACCTTTCCCTCGTTTACCTGAAGTAGTGAATTTATTGTAGACTAACTGAGAGACTTTAATGATGTCAAGCATGTCTAATTTTAGATATGACCCTTTAAATCAGTATCGTAGATCAATGTAGTTTCTGTCCCACCTGACTTTACCAAGAACTTTTTCTATAAAAATGGTATAGCAGCATACTAAATGAAATTTACTTCTGCTTTGGGAGGGTGATATTGTCATTCCAAGCAACAGGACATTGGGTTCACAGCTCAGCTGTACCACTACCACTGTATTTTGGAAAATTCATTCTCTACCACTCTGCCTCTCCCTCAGAGTTATCCATTATAGGGTTATGGATATATTAAATTCTTGTCTTCTTTGATACTTTAGGGTGATTTCAGAATGAGTAGATGGACAAAGATTCTTTACTTCAAAATATATGACTAGAGGTTAGTTGAAAGTTTGCATATGAATTGACAGGGTAGTTAGACGTATTTGAGCATATGAATTTGACATTAAAAACTATTTTTATTTTTTATATATAAATTTCACAAGCCATTTTGTTCCAAAATACCATATAACTAATTTTGTTAAATATTTTAATTGATCTTTTAGTTTATTGCTTTGTTTCTTTTAAAATTTAAAGCTCTGATTTCCTTTTGCTTTTCAGATGCAGCAACTGTTCCATGAAAATTATGAACACAATCGAAAGGGTTATATTCAAGACCTCCACAACAGCAAAATCCACGCAGCCATAACACTTCACCCCAACAAAAGGCCTGCCTACCAATACAGGCTTCATAATTACATGCTGAGCCGCAAAATTTCTGAACTTCGCTACCGCACGATCCAGCTCCACCGCGAGAGGGCGCTGATGAGCAAGCTCAGCGACAGTGAAGTGAGCAAAGAGGATGAGCAGCTGGGAGTGATGCCTTCTTTCAACCACTTCCAGCCTCGGGAGAGGGATGAGGTGATAGAATGGGAGTTCCTGACAGGAAAGCTCCTTTACTCAGCATCTGAGAACCAGCCTCCTCGACAGAGCATCAGCAGCATCCTCAGAGCAGCACTGGATGACACCGTCCTGCAGGTGATGGAGATGATCAATGAGAATGCCAAGAGTAGGGGTCGCGTCATTGACTTCAAGGAAATCCAGTACGGCTACCGCAGGGTTGACCCTATGCATGGCGTGGAGTACATTTTGGATTTGCTGCTCTTATACAAAAGACACAAGGGGAGAAAACTGACCGTGCCGGTGAGACGCCATGCCTATCTTCAGCAGCTGTTCAGCAAGCCTTTCTTCAGGGAAACGGAAGAGCTAGATGTCAACAGTCTTGTGGAGAGTATTAACCGTGACACTCAGTCGTTTTCCTTCATATCTAACTCTTTAAAGATATTGTCCTCTTTTCAAGGTGTCAAAGAAGTGGGAGGCCACAATGAAAAGAAAATACACATTCTTGTTCCTCTCGTTGGAAGGTACGACATTTTCTTGAGGTTCATGGAGAGCTTTGAAAATACTTGTCTTATCCCAAAGCAGAACGTAAAGCTGGTCATCATCCTTTTCAGTGTGGATTCTGGCCAGGATCCCAGCAAGCATGTTGAGCTGATAAAAGACTATCAGAGCAAGTACCCGAGAGCAGAAATGACCCTGATCCCCATGAAGGGAGAGTTTTCCAGAGGCCTTGGTCTGGAAATGGCTTCTTCCCAGTTTGACAATGATACTTTGCTGCTATTTTGTGATGTTGACTTGATCTTCAGAGGAGACTTTCTCCAACGATGTAGAGACAATACAATTCAGGGACAACAGGTATACTACCCCATCATCTTTAGCCAGTATGATCCAAAGGTAACCAATGGGGGAAAGTCTCCCAGTGATGATGACTTTGTCTTCTCAAAGAAGACGGGATTCTGGAGAGACTACGGATATGGAATTACCTGTATTTATAAAAGTGATCTTCTGGGTGCAGGCGGATTTGATACCTCAATACAGGGCTGGGGACTGGAAGATGTAGATCTCTATAATAAAGTTATTCTTTCTGGCTTACGGCCCTTCAGAAGTCAAGAAGTAGGAGTGGTGCATATTTTCCACCCGGTTCATTGTGACCCTAACTTGGACCCGAAGCAGTATAAGATGTGCTTAGGATCCAAGGCAAGCACTTTTGCCTCAACCATGCAACTGGCTGAACTCTGGTTGGAAAAACACTTGGGTGTCAGGTACAACCGAACTCTCTCCTGACAGTCCAGGCAACACATATTGCCTTTTTAAAGGGGAGTTTACCTCATTGTTGGTGGTGTTATTTTTATTTTTATTATTGTTATTTTTATTATTGTAATTATTATTGTCATAATTTTATTTTGTTGTCCTGGTCTTAAACAACTCTTGGTTGTCTTCCAAAGGGTGTTTGTTGACCTCAAGCAAGAAGAGTCTGCAATTCACTGATTTTTCAGATTTCTACTGAAGTCAATATATGTATTACTTTTATATATCTCTATCTGGGATTGAGTTAAATTGTGGCAATCAAATGACTTTTGAAGTTCATTCATCATGAGAGACAGCTTAGAAGAATGTTCACTTGGAGCTTACAGATGCAATATCAACTTTTATTTTGTTTGTCAAATTTAATGTGATACAAATATTTACTGGTGAAAGGTACCACAAAAGTGCTTTATGCTTCCTATGAGGAAGGGACTCTGTAACATAAACTTGAGTTTTGTAATTTATACAAGGACTTAAATATATATACAATAATTTTCTTCATCTTTAGAATTTTTAAAGTAAATGAACACTTATGATTGTATGTTTATTTTTTAAAAAGAAGTTTTAAAAATTGAGGAGTTTAGTTCCACAAGCAACCGGTACTGGCTACCCTGGTCTTAAGAAAATTATATACTCCTCACAACTGTCTGCTATAAATGCGAATGAACTTTATTTTCTCAAGGAAATATGATTTAACTAAATATTCATGTACATTTTAGAAGCTTTATGAAACAATGTCTTTCATTTGCTGGCAAGAAGGTAAAAACGACAGAACCTGGTTATTTATAATAAAACACAGGTATAACAGTATTCTTTTTCAAAAACACTGAAAAAGTTGTGTTGTTTTCTTTTAGTCATAGTCAATGTATTTCTTATCGTGGTTATATAGTCCCCAAAATGTGCTTGCTACACAGTCTGGAAAAGTTAGTAAGAAATTATGGACATGCTTTTTTTTGTACGATTATGCTTTAAGTCTGGCCTTCATAAGTGATTAAAATGAGCAGTTTCTTTGTTCTAACTTTCTCAGTCCGGGGGAAGCATTCCTTCCCAACCTCTTCAGCTTTGTAATCAACCTGAAAACACAGGAAGCAAAACTGCAAATAAAGGGGTGACTATTGTAAGAGCAGCCCCCTTTTAGAGATATCCCTAGGATAAGGCACACTGGGTTCCTGTAACTTGGGGAACAAAGAAGCAGTGGCTCAGAAAGCAGCCGGTGGTAGGGAAAGAAAGGTAGCCTGGCTACAGAGCATAAGGTGTACTGACGCCTTCATTCTCCCATGTAAAACTCATCACTGTGGCCAAGATAGGGCTATGGATGTCTCACTGGTGATTTGAGACTCATCCTATATAATAAAGAGGGAGTATGCAAATTGACTATCACTCTGGTCAATTTACACCCACAGCTGAGGCTAAGTTCCCATAATGAGCCTTAAGGAGCAATCAGCAGGGACCTGAGGCTGCATGCCCACCCACCTACTGCATGGGGACCTCAGGTCATGCCCCCCGCCCTGGCCCCAGGCCAGGGAACCTCAGGCCATGCCCCCCCTGCCCTGGCACCCAGGGGACCTGAGGTTGCACCCCCCCCCCCACCTGGCAGGGCTTGACAGGGTGGGACTGGCCAGGTCTGGATCTAGCCCAATGAAGGGGGGCCATCCAGGTTTGGGTCTCAAGTGATTTTGAGGTGCACATGGGTGGTTGCAGACTTGACTCTGGGTTCCATGGTGCACCCAGACTCTGACAGGAGGAAGATTTTCATATACGTTTTACTAATTTTCTTTAGTCTCTGACACTTCTATTATAGAGAAAGGGCAAATAGCAATATTAAAATATTTCCTCTAATTCCCTTTTAATGTGCACGAATTTTGTGCACTGGGCCACTAGTATTGATATATTTTTCCTGTTTAAACAGATCTTCTCTTGGGTGGGAAGAAGTAAAGAGAAGAGACACAAAGTTTTCCTAGATTCAAGTCTAGGTTGGGCTATTTCTTCCAGGTCGAGGCAGTCCTAGGTGAGGGCTCCCTGGGGCCGGCGGCACTATAGCCTCTCACCCAGGCAATCCCAGCAGTTAGAAAATGGCTTCATATTCTGGGCTTCCTCCTGGAAGAAAGAACTGCCCAGGGCTGATCTGAAAATGCAACCACGTGGCTGCTGACTAGAGATGTGCTCCAGCTTTCTTATGTGAAAAGCAGAGGAACTCTGTAATTGATCTTTCCAGTGAACATTTATTCTCTTGGTTGGACTACCAGTCCCCATGTGGCTATTTCATTTCTGTGGCTCCCCAGCTATTAACTAGTCATAATGGTCTCCACGTTGAGATTTAGAACTATCTCAGCTCTAACAAAGTTGCTTTAGCCAAGTCTGTATGGGTGACGTGACGTAAATAGTCAAGCTATTCCGCGGCGGTGTTTGTTGTGGACAGCTTGTGCTGTCAGCTGGCTGAGACCATATAGAAGGGCTGCTGCTGGCAGCTGAAAATCTGAGCACTCTTTTTTTTTCCTGCTGACTGAGGTCCAGAAAATGATATCAATATTCTGAGATCTGTCATAAGGATAAATTTAAAAGGATAATGCAAGTAAAATGGACAGTGTGGTGTTGAGTGGACAGCAGGTGATCAGTAAGATGATGCTGAAGGTTGATGAAATGGTTATTGGGGAACATTTATGCAGAACATCCATAAGTCGGCTAAATAAGGTAACGTCAATAACATACATATGTTGTGCTCCAGGTTGCGTTCACATTATGCCGCTTTTCAACCTTAGAGGAATTTTGAGCAATAGATACGAATTAAGAGTGTTTTAAAAACACTCTTAATTTTGCTAGTGTAATTCTAATAAAATTTCAGTCAGGAAATATTGCAGGGCAAGTGCTTGAAAAGTCACAGGAAATCATAATGCAAAATTATAAACTAGAAATTAAATACACCTTATTAACTTCAGTACAGTGTGTATGTTCAAATGAGTTTTCTGAATTCCCTTGTTTCATCAGTATAATTTCACCAGCATAATGGGAGAATGCCATTCATCCCTGGGCGGCTGCCTCATGACTAAGACGTGGGGTGTTTTAAGGAAGGCCTTTATATTTAATCCTCCGTAAAACTCTGTTATTTCAGTTGTCTAAGTTAAAGAAAAGAGCAGACCCTGATTTCTTGTCTTCATTAATAAAATCACTAATAATTGCTATTTAGTAATAGATCTTCCCAAATAACTATCTTTACTGCGTGTTAACATTTATACTGTTCAGCAATATAAAACCTGCAACAGAGCTAAGTCACGCTAGGTTAGAAAATAAGCTATTGGAGGAAGGGTTTGTGAAGGCCAGAGCAGAGGTCCATTCTGAATGGCTGAGCCTGTCAAGTTGTTTAACATCACAAAGTGCCATTAATTCCTTCCTAACGAATATGACATTATGAAGATCATATGTTTCAGAAGGGAGTGCCCTCATGTCTGCTGCAATATTAAACAATGTTATTTTGGGGGGCCCCCCAAAATGTCTTCACTAAAAGAGATTACCACCGCTAAGGCCAATGCTACGTGGCCTCCCGTCAATCAGTTCCCAATAATAGTAACCATTTATGACAATCACTTTCAAATCTATTTCAGTGCCAATTTTAGTCTTATTGTGTGAAGAAAGAAAATCAAAGTTTGGAACAGTATGTGCTACATTTTGTCTATACAAAGGCGGGGCGGGGGCGGGGGGAGAAAGCATGTGTCTTTTCTGCTTCACAACCTCAGTCTGAAACTATTACATGGGAAATTCTAGAAATGAGCGATTCATAAGGTTTAAATTGCACACTGCTCTGAGTAGTAGTGAAATCTCGCGAGTCCCCATCCCGCTCTGTCCATTTGCCCAGCGTCCCATGCTGTAGACCTCTGGCCTGTGACCTTCCTGGTAACGGTCGTGGTTGCCAGACCTGCTGTCTCAGTACCGTAGGGCTAGTGTTCGAGTCACCTTTCTTTTGCTTCATGATGACGCCAAAGCACAAGAGTAGTGATGCGGGCAGTTCAGAGATGCCCCAGAGAAGTTGAAAGGGCTTCCCTTCAGGTGACAGCTCTCTACTGAATAAGGAAAGAGTCTGCGTGCTGAGGTGGCTGAGCTCTAAGGTGAGACCGACTCTCCTCCCCTGGAAACTGTGCAGAAGGAAGAAGAAACGCCTGCCAGTTTGCAGAGAGGCCACGTTGGTGAAGCGGCGCATGACTGTGAGTCACAGTGCTGCCTCATTCACCTGTCTGCATCTCATCCTGTGGGCTTGTGTCATCTCACATCATCGCAAGAAGAAAAAGGGTGAGTACAGTACAATAACCTATTTTGAGCGACCGCATTTACATGTCTTACAATACTATATTGTCGTAATTGTTTTGTTGTGTTGTTAATTATTGGTATCTGTTATTGTGTCTAATTTATAAATTAAATTTTATCCTAGGTATGTACTTAAGAGAAACACATATAGTTTATATATGGTTCTGTACTGTTTATGGTTTTAGGCATCCACGGGGGGGTCTTGGACGTATCCCCACAGGTAAGCGGGTACCACGGGAATCACTGAAGACATCTCTTGGGGAAGCAGCCTGTGATCGTGGTGATTAGGGGATGAGTGGGACACTAAAGGGACAGTTACCAGCTCTAGGTGCTGCTGACGTGTCCATGTCCCCATGTCCACTTTTATTAGCATCCTAGTCATTGTCAATCACACAGTGAAGGTAGTCTGTCTGTCTGTGTCCAGAAGCCTCCTTAGGATTTCCATTTGTGAGCAATAGCAACAGGAGCGGTGGGACGGCATCGTGAACTATGCCAGTGCAGCTCTGCCTCTGTGTGCCCCACAGCCTCGCGGGGCACCTGCCACACTGCCAAGGTTGCCCTGACAAATGGTAGGCATGATGGTGCCCCCAGGTGGCAATACAGTCATATCTGAAGCCAGCAGCAAACCCCACCTGGCACTGGCACCAAGATGCCAGCGTATTTCTCGTCTCGCAGCCAATTAGACATGCACCCATTTCCCTCTTCTTCTCTATGTCGGAGGCTGCCAAGGTCCGCACCATATTTGAAATTCCACTCCATTCATGATTTTATTTCAATCGAGTTCAGTCCTTATGTGTTACTTGACAGGTTGCTATAAAAGCTGAGATTATTGAGTTTTGTTCCATTTAGACCCAACTTCAGTCTTCATTTATAGGATTAATTCTGAAGGAATTCGTGAGTATAAAATTAGAAGGATAAAAATTCGTTTTAAATGGACTTACAAAAAGAGTGACTTCAACAGAAAAAAAGAGAGGAGCATTTTCCCTGTAGAATACTTGCTCTTATCTGCACTATTAATCAATGAATGAATATTTACTTACAAGCTGTTTAGGAATGATACTCTCAATAGACACCATAAGACTGAAATATGCGTCACCAGAAAGCACCACCCCCCGGCCTCATTCTCTGAGTGTTTCTTCTCCGTCTCTTTATGAGTTCTATCCTGACTCCTGTCCCCAAAATTCCCACAAATATCACATTTTCTTACTTTATCCAAGTGGGGGAAAGTTTATGCATATGCAAAATAGAATCTAAGATCAGCAGGTGAATTTCAAATTTAGAAGTGTAAACCTATCTTGATTCTGGAATTATCAGTCAAAAATGACTTAGAGCCAAGGGTTCATATAAAAATGAAAATAAATACCATAACCTCAGAGTGAATCACTTTCTGTATCTAATCATGTACATAGTCGGTCACCAAAATCAGCTGCATGTTTATTTACCTTTCCCTCTTGTACCCACCAAAGTGACTCCAATACCCATTTCTGAAAGGACAACCTTTAATAGGTAATGAATAAAATAGTAGAGGCATACCACTAAGAAAATGAGGGGGGAAGGCATTGCATTGTGTGACTGCTTTTTAAAAAGTCTTTTCATTTTCTCTGCTAGCGGGTTCTTCTCTCTCTCCCACACTTAGGGACGGACTTGCTACAAGATATGTAAGTTTTAGACTGTAAGTTTCTAGTATTGGTTTTGAGAAGTTGTTGCTGTATGAATCATGAACTTGAAGGATGACGTTAATCTAAATTTTTCAACTCTTTTTTGTTAGCAACCCTGGTCTATTTAAAGCATGCTGGAATTTATTTCTCCTTGTTAGCCAACTGGAATCCCAGAGGCAGGGCTCTACACAGCCTCCTGAGTATTTCATTTAGAAACAGGAGGCAGAGAATTTTTGAAACCCTTTGATTCCCTTCAAGTACTTCCCATTTCTCAATTAATCTGTTTAACCATAAATGCATGTTTGTACTTTCATAAAAACAACAACACATTGCATCAAAATATTTACTGAATTATTCACTCATTTAAAGGAAACGATTTCTTGAATAAATCTTAATGTATATTCTTAGAAGTTATTTTGCTTTCAGAAACTGAATTTATAATGAAAGATTATTTGATAATTTATTTGGTAAGCCATTATTACATGCAACTTCAGGATACAGAAGAGTAATGTATGTGATTTATACAATTATCGCTGTTTTCCCTATATCCATAATGTTCATATTGTCATATTCTATGCAAGACAAGCAGAATTCTTCAAAGAAGACCTTGAGCTCCGAAAGGGCTCAGAAGGGAAAGAAACCATCATCGCTCCTTTGCTTGGACACTTGCTCCTTAGGACAATGCGCAGTTAGTTCAGGAAAGGGTCCTTTTGTCTTCAAACACTTCTCCCGTTTGTCAGTTCATATAAAAAAAACACATTTTAATAAGGAAGGGGGAAAGGCGAAGTGATTTCTTTGTTATTGGAATCATCATTATAACAGCAAATCAGCTATTGTTCATTAAGTGCGTACTTACTCTGCACTGTTCCTGGGGAAGCTCTCCTTTGAGCTTCGACTCTACAGTAGGTACTGTTATCCCCATTTTCCAGATGAGCAAAATGGATGGCAGATACATTTTGTTCTCCAAAATGAAAATGTCTGGGTTTGAGCTGGGACTCAAACACAGATCCATCTTAGTCCAGACACAGACTTTCTTCAGAAACAACAAGTGAGGCAGGATGGACTGTGTATCTATCTGTTTTCCCACCTCAAAGATCACTTACTCTTTGAACAAGATTAAGATGCATTTGCGTGGGTACCATGTCATGATGGCAGAATGGTTCTGGCAGAAACATTTTCTTCGGTCCTTTCTCCCTCACTCTCTTGCTCCCTCCTTCCTTAGTTCCTTCACTTAACAAACAGACTCGAATGCCTTATTTGAGACAATATGCCAGGATAACATCTCATTTTGTTCAGTCCACACCAAGTGACTGCGTTGTCCATAATGCCACACTTCATAATTTGGTCACATCAAAACATCTTAATGGAGAGAAGTAGGATATTATGAAATAGAGACTCACAGGTAATAGGACAGATATCTCCAAGAAAGACTTTAAAACCACAGAATGTATATACTGGGATGGGCAAAAGTAAGTTTACAGTTGTTTGTATAGGACATACAATAATTAATAAATAATAATACAAGAATAAATCTTGTTTCACATACTCAAAGCTATAAACCTACTTTTGCCAACTCTTGCATTTTGGAGTAAAATTACTTGTATTTATATATGCTTTTAAATTGCATCATTCCCTGAACGTACTTCTTAAATAAATATAAATAAGTGTATCAAACATTTTAGTTTATGCTTCTAAAATATATGCTGCATTGTTTTCAAATAGCTCCTAGATGTTTTAGTTTTATTATTACTAGAGGCCTGGTGCACAAAATTTGTGTACTCAGGAGGTCCATCAACCTGTCCTGCACCTTCTCGCAATCCAGGGAGCCCTCAGGGGATGTCCAACTGATGGCAATCGGACATCCTTAGTGCTGCTGCTAAGGTAGGAGAGGCTCCCGCCGCCACCATGAGCCAGCCATGAGCCCAGCTCATGCTTCTGCATTGAGCATCTGCCCCCTGGTGGTCAGTGCACATCATAGCAACCAGTAGTTCCACCGTTTGGTCAATTTGCATATTAGCCTTTTATTATATAGGATTGTTTAATGAAATAATTTTTTACTATGACACATATAGGAAAATGTCAGTCATTTTTTTAAACAAGAGATATTTTGGGACAATTATAAACTATATTTTTGGCCTTAAAAAACCCAGTAGTGCCCTGAATGGTGTGACTTGGTTGGAGAATTATCCCACGCAACAAAATGATTGCAGGTTTGATTCCTGGTCAGAGCACATACCCGGGTTACTGGTTCCATTCCTGTCCGGGGCACATACGGGAGGCAACTGATCAATGTTTCTTTCTTCCTTTTCTCTCTCTCTCTCTTTTCCCCCCTCCCCCTCTCCCTCTCCCTCTAAATAAATAAATAAATAAATAAATAAATAAATAAATAAATAAAATAAAGTGAGTCCCTGCTAATAATATATATTTTTAAATCCAGTAGTGAGTCAGTTGCAGGTATTATTTCTCTGGGCATTCTCAGAAAGGAAATTTCAGCTTTAAATTTTTTTGCAGAAAATGAACTGCAAGGAAATTGCATTCTTTTGGGAGAAAAGTCCATGGAAATGAGCTGCTTCCTCCTTCTGTGCTTTTATAGATATTTTTGAATTCTCTTTATTCCTTGACCTTTGTGATACTAGTACCTCTTTCTTTCGGTGGGAACTTGTTCCTAAACCAGGAACTGTGACCTACGGCCCTTTGTGTCTCTTGTCCTCCGTGGCAGTTAGCCAAATCATTTCTCACTCTAATTGATTTCTTCAGCATCTTCAGAAAGTGTAATCTTGTGTGCCTTCTTTAAAATTCTTCCAGTGGGTAGTTAATAAAATTTTAAGCATTTCTTGAAAACTATATTTCATCTCAAAATAGATCAAAGATGCATAGTACTAACCTCTTTTTGCTTTCCATTGAACCAAATGTAGTTTTGGTGTTGTTGTTTGTTTTTAAAAACGAACAACAAAAAAAGAACACAGGACATTGCTTTAGAAATTACCAGGACATCAGGACATCACTTATATGGACTGTTTGGGCTCAGTTCATCTCTCCTCCTCTACATATTTGTCTTCTCCATCGACTACCCTCCTAAATCTCTCTTCTTTCTTAGTTCTCCTTTTTTCATGTATTTTAGTTTTGTAGATTTCTAGATTCATCCTATTCAGGGTCTTGAATCATTTTACCCCTTTTAGTCCTCTCCTCGTTCATCAGCAAGTTTTCCATCTTTCAGTATAAGTTGAATATTTGCTATATACTAGGCAACGTGCCCTCCCTATAAGAATAACAAAAAAAAAGAAACCTGAATCCCACAATACAAGTCTCTTCAGGCCCAACCAGTGTGGCTCAGCGGTTGAGTGTCAACCCTGGAACCGAGAGGTCACTGGTTCCATTTCCAGTCAGGGCACATGCCCAAGTTTCAGGCTCCATCCCCTGTAGGAGGCATGCAGGAGGCAGCAGATGGATGTTTCTCATCGATGTTATCCCTCTTCCTTCTTCTCTCTCTAAAATGCTCCATAAAAACAATTTTAAAATATCTTCTTCAGGATATCAGCAAGGATACGAAGGATTCTAACGCTTCCCTCTTTCTTCTGCCTACTCTGCACAATTCTGGGAGGGATGCCCTTTAAAGGTTGTTTTTTCCCTTCAAAAATATGAAAGTAAATCATGTCTCTGGTGTCACTGTACTATCACCTAATTCATGCTCTCAAAAGCTCTCCTGTGTTTGAAGTTGCAGATCAAAGACTATAACTTAAGTGAGTCTACACTTCTGCTGAATCTGAAGAGCTCTGGGATCTATCAGTGACCCTTGCAGGCGTAGGGTTCCCTTATCTAAGGGTTTTGAGCAGATTTTGAAATGATTGCTCTGTATCAGAAAATCTTAACAAAGCATAGAATTCTAGTTGGGTCCTCAATACGAAGATAACAGCTGCTCATTAATTCACAAAGGCATATTGGCTGGCCTTACATAATTATCTCTTCAATATCCAAAGCCTTCTTAAAAGCAAACTTTAGGGGGAAAAGTTGTCTGGTAAGCACAGGTTTGGAGTTCATGAAAATGGATGATGACTTTAAGCCATACTGCCATCAAGCTCTGGGCGCTGAGAGTCAGAGGAGCCTTTGCCTGAGAGACAAAAGGAGCAGCGGTGACTATTTTCCAAGGGAGGGACCTCCCTGGACCATGTGCCTTTATCCTAGAAGGCAATACTCACCCTTCCTTTACTATAGGAAATTGTAGGCCACTTTGCCTTATGTTACTTTAGTCTTGCTTCAGTCATGAGTGCTGTTTGAATAAACTATCTATTGTTAGTGTGCATGAATCTACTAGTTTATAGAAAGCAAAATATTGTGGCCTATTTCACCTTCAGGACTTATTAGATTACATTTTGTAGAATATTAACTAGGGCAAATTAAAAACTTCCATTTGCATTCTTTGCAAGAGCAATTATTTTTTTTTTAAAAAATGATCCTATATAGTAAAAGGCTAATGTGCAAATTGTCCCCTCAGAGGTTCAACCGACAAGGAGTGCGACTGCTCACTATGATATGCGCTGACCGCCAGCGGTGGCACAAAACGAAGAAAGGCCCTGGCCGGCAGCTGGGGGAAGGAAAGCCCCAATCGACCCTGATCCAGCCAGGCCTAGGGACCTACCAATGTGCAAATTTCATACACCGGGCCTCTAGTCCTATATAATAAAAGGTTAATATGCAAATTGACCCTAACAGCAGAATGACTGGAAATGACTGGTCAGTATGACACACACTGACCACCAGGGGGCAGATGCTCAATGCAGGAGCTGTCCCCTGGTGGTCAGTGCACTCCCACGGGGGCTCTGCTCAGCCACAAGCCAGGCTGCCAGCTGCCAGCACAGCAGTGGTGGCGAAAGCCTCTCCTGCCTCCTCAGCAGAGCTAAGGATGTCCAACTGCAGTTTAGGCCTGCTCCCCGCTGGCAAGTGGAAATCCCCCAAGGGCCCCTGGGCTTCCAAAGGGATGTCTAGCTGTCAGCTTAGGCCAGATTTCCCGGGGAGTGGGCCTAAGCCAGCAGGTGGACATCTCCCAAAGGGTCCCAGATTGCTAGAGGGCACAGGTCATGCTGAGGGACATCCCCGAGTGCACAATTTTTTGTGCACCGGGCCTCTAGTATTCTTATAAATATGAATCTAGTGATTATGCTAAAAAGACAAAAGCAAATAAAAATAATCAGAAGTCTGCAGTGTGATCATCTCACTTCAGTTACTCAGGTGTGTAATTCTTTTTTAAAGTCAATTATTTGAACTTTGCAACTATGTGTATTTTGCAATTAAACTAGAAAAGTAGTACATGAAGGCAGTGTCTTTTAAGTAATCAATTGAAAAAGTGACTGACCCCAGGGGATGACAAATGGCTAATTGATATGTTATATCCATCACATATATATGTATGAATGAGAGAGAATTGAGTTATACAAAAAAAAAAAAATTGTTTGATCCCTGACTTTCACCTTGACTTTCACTAACTCCATACCAGCTCTGGCTTCTTTCCTAGCAGCGAATATCCCAGAAAACTCTAGTGTGCCAGTCTCCCTAAAATGATGGCGGTACTGCTAGAATGCCTTTTCTCCTTCTTCTATTATAGCCTCCAAGCAAACCATTATTCTGCTATCATGACAGCATGCCTTCATGGTGGACATATTAAATATGGTCAGATTATAGAGTTTAGGTTATTTATATTAGTTTCATTATTGCACTGAATATATGTGATTTGAGGGTGGGTCTCTGGTCCCGGAAGCTACACAATGTACAAACTGAGTCTTAAAACAAACTACTCCTATGTTCACCTCCACTAATGTGTCCTCAGAACGCACTAAAACAAGGCACTGTGCCAAGATTCGAGATGTAGAGTTGGAAAAATCTGCACCCTATTCCCTACAATTTCATTCGTCCTTTTGTATAATAAAAAGCTAATATTCAAATTGTCCCCTCGACCAGGAGTTCAACCAAGGCGCTAGATCAGCACCCTCCACCCGAATTGGGGGTAGGGCGGGCCATCATCGGCCTGTGGCCCCTCCCCCTGGCTGGCCCCACTCCCAAAGGTCCACCAACCCCGATAGGGGGCAGGGCTGACCGGCCAACCTCACACGTCCCCTACCCCCAGCTGGCCAGACCCCACCTGTGCACGAATTCGTGCACTGGACCTCTAGTTTTATATAAGTGAGAGAAATAATTTTCCAGCCCTTGCGCTCAAATTCTAATATTGCACAGAGTTTGGGGTCTAGCTAAAATTCTTATGCAATTCTATTTTTTAAAAATGCTTAATTTTTATCTTTAATAATATTTCTCAACAAATAGCAATGCCTTTATTAAAATATTGTATTTTTCGAAGATTATAGAAAAAGAAGAAGCTGATTAAGCAGACTGGTGAATTCTAAACCCCAAACAACATAGTTTTTACCACAGGAATGGGGGATTTTACCCCATAGACCACAGTCCTGTTAGGTTTTTATATCTATACTAGGGGCCCGGTGCACAAAAATTTGTGCACTGGGGGATGGGGGGTCCCTCAGCCCGGCCTGTGCCCTTTCGCAGTCTGGGACCCCTCTGGGGATGTCCACCTATTGGTGTGCTTGGCCAGCCTGGGTGAGGGGCCAATGTCTGTTTGCAGGCTGACCAAGCTCTCCAGTGGGAACCCTCACCCCAAGGGGTGAGGCAAGCCTGGGTAAGGGGCTGAGGGCAGTTTTCAGGCTGACCACAGCTCCCACTGACCCTCTGGGCCATCTGCCTGGGAAGCGATCGGGTGGCAGGCGGCCACCCCATGGCCTCTCAGGCCCAGGAGGGAGGCTCAGGGGTCCAGCCGGCTGGTCCCGACCCCCGAGGCTTCCACCTGGGAAGGCATGAGCCGGCTCAGGGCGCCGGATGCCTTCCCTGGATGGAGGCTCCCAAGATGGCGGAGGCCGCAGCCCCAGAGAAGCCGCACACTGGGGCTGCGGCCTCTGCCATCTTGGCTAGGCTAATTTACATACAGTCACTCTGATTGGCTGGTGGGTGTGGCTTAGCGCATCCCAAAGAAACAGTTAATTTTAGTATTACGCTTTTATTAGTTAGGATCAGTGTTGTCCTGATAGAAGACATGAAGTTCCGGGCTTAGCAACAGACAGTTTACTTACAGAACATCCTGCATTGGTTTCCCATATCCCCAGTCCCTACAGAGTGATGCATTGAAATCCAGATGTACCTGGTGTATGTAAAGGGTGGGGGGCGGTATCACAGGAGAGAAACACTGAAATTATGAATCTCAGAGTTTTCTTAGGATGCCTGGTATAGCTGTCTCCTCAGGAGAAGGGAAGACCTTTTCTTTCTAATATGAACAGGTATTAGAGAGGAGAGAGCAAGATCTCAAGAACCCTTACTGCTGTAATCTAAACAAATGGTTGTAGGGGAGATAAATCTGTAAGTCTCTCACTAGGGAATCTGCACTTAACTTCCAAGGTGTGCTTGCTGCTCATTCATCTTTAAATCCAGGTTGTTAGCTCAGAAAGTTCTGACCATGAAGAAACATGAAAATATTCATGGAACATTGTCTCCTGAAACTCCAGTGAACTTACACTTAAGACCACCTCTTAGTGGCTTGGCAGTACATATAGGACATGTGGCAGTGTCTGCAGCATGAAACTGGCTTTCCATAGAGGTTGGGAATTAACTATATTTTCTCTTAGTCTCCATTTCAAAGTGTCTTTTCACCTTGGCTGATGTGGGTAGAGGTCATAGGTTTAATTCCCAGTCAAAAGCCCATACCTGGGTTACAGATTCAATCACCAGTCCAGTTGAGGCAAGTGCAGGAGGTAGCCGATATCTCTCTCTCTCTCTCTCTCTCTCTCTCTCTCTCTCTCTCTCTCTCTCTCTCTTTCTTTCCCTTCCTTTCACTCTTTTAAAAAAAAAATCAATGGAGAAAAACAATATCCTTGGGTGAGGGTTAAAAAAAAGTCTTGTTTTCTGTTAATCCTTGGTTTTCAGGACGAGTGTACTTCTCCTTTTCTCACAGTTCTCTTACCTGTCAATAACTCATGTAATTAGGTTTTCAAAGGTCCACTTCTATATTGATTCAGAAAACTAAAAGAAGCAATATAATAGTGTTTTTAAAAGGTGTGAAATTCAAGTCTGACTCAATGGTTCTAGAAAACTCATAGAAATGTTCTCCTGAAAAAAATAACATTCACTTGCACATAAAGGTATTCCTTCTCTCATGTGTCACTTTGCAACCTGGAGCTATTCATTGGAGTTGTATTGTTTAGGCAGAAATGTGATGTTTTGTATGTTAAGTGTCTACACTTATAAGTAAAAAAACAAACAAATAAAACTACTTCATCTCAATGAAAGTTTAAATATTAAAGGCTTACTTTCCACTGAAATG
>PVJC01025295.1:0-24859 GCA_004026665.1 Murina feae | reverse complement strand
ACAGAAATTAGAGGTTTCCAGTTTTGCTAATATACAAAAACAAGCAAATAAATAAATAGTAAAGTCTTTCTTGGTCAAAGAGCATAAAAAAGAAAAGAAAAAAATTTGTTATTCTTTTTATAATCAGCTAGAGGCCTGGTGCACAAAAATTTGTGCACTCGGTGGGGGGCGGGAGGGTGTCCCTCAGCCTGGCCTGTGCCCTCTCTCAGCCTGGGACTCCTTGGGAGATGTCCACCTGTTAGCATGCCTGGCCAGCCTGGGTGAGGGGCTGATGGCCGTTTCAGGCTGCCCACAGCCCCTTCGGGGTTCGGGTCCCTACTGGGGTGCCTGGCTGGAAACAGGCATCTGGGATTTATTTCATGTCTATAATTAACTTCTATAATTGTTGCCTTGGTCCCACCGCTCGAAGCCTGGGTTGTCCCTGGCAACCCAAGGTCCCCGCCCGGCAGGTATCTGGGGTTTGTTTATCTTCTATAATTGAAACTTTGTAGCCTTGAGTAGAGCTCAGGGCCTGCAGGGCCCTGGGTTCCTCCATTGCCCTGGGCAACTCCAGCTCTGTGGCTGCTGCCATCTTAGTTGAGTTAATTTGCATATTTTCTCCTGATTGGCTGGTGGGTGTGGCTGGTGGGTATAATGGAGTGGCACCTATTACTCTTTTATTAGATTAGATCCCTGCCCCACATGGGATATTAGTCCTTCATGGGTTATGAAACTGAACCTAAAGTTGAATTATCCTATATAATAAAAGGGTAATATGCAAATTGACCCTAACAGTGGAACAACCAGTTGCTATGATGCACACTGACCACCAGGGGGCAGACAAAGCAGGAGCTGCCCCTTGGTGGTCAGTCATGTCCACAGGGGGAGCACAGCTCAGCCAGAAACCAGCTCATGGCTGGCTAGCGCAGCGGTGGTGGCAGGAGCCTCTCCCGCCTCTGTGGCAGTGCTAAGGATGTCTGACTGACAGTTTAGGCCTGCTCCTCAGGTTGAGGCCCTTCCTCATCCCCCTCCCCCTAGTGCATGAATTTTCATGCACTGGGCCTCTAATGAAATAATAAAGAAGAGGCTTCTGGATCACAAGAGAATAACGTGTATGGGCTGTGTCTCAAGTCCCCATGGCAAGATGGGCACCTGTTGGTGTGAACACCTTGGGAGGTATTGCCAAGTGACTGCCCTCCCAGGAGGGGTGGAGCCTCCTGCAGCTCCCACCCCAGCAGGTGGGAACGGCTAGGTTGGTCAGACCTTGAGGATGACTTTTCATGTTGCTACCAGCTCCAAGAGACATCCCAAGTTCATTTGTTCATGGAACTGGATTTGGCCTCATGGCGCTGTGATTGGGACATTGGTGCCTTTGGGCAGGACCTGGTGGTCTAGAAGTTTAGTTTAAGGGTAGTGGTGGTGATGGGACTGAACTGATAAAAGCGTCTGTTCTTCATTCCCTTATCTCCTCACTCATCCAAAAGCACTGAAAATGGGCTCTAAATCCTGGAGTGGAGAATGCAGAAGCGAGTGCAGCAGTGAGAAAGTGTCTGTGGAGGCAGCTTGTACGGTAAACTCTGCATCCCTCTCGGAGAAGAGGTGAGGAGACCAGGCTTCTGCACAGTCCACACCCACCCATGGGCCCTTTCTGTCTACTAGAAGTCACTCTGCCACATCTGACTTAATTTCACCCTCTTTTTTCCACATCCACTTTACAAACTGGTGGAGAACTGTTGGGGAGTTCCAACTCTGGTTCTTTTCACAGCAGAATGGGAGCAAACCATGATGTCAGCCAGGTTCCTCTGCTCTCAGGAGCTGGGTTAAATAATGAATAAGTAAGATAAAACTCGGCATCTCCATGCTTCTTGCCTGTGCAAGTGACAAACTATGGGGGCCCCAGAGGCACACATCTGTGCTGGAAACTGATTGTTTTCACCAACCTTGGTTGCTCTGAAAGGTCAGAGCTATGCATCCATTAAGTTGAAACATTGTAGTTAAAACAAACCCCCACCTGTTAATTATATGTAAATTCTTGCTGCCTGTTTGTTGTCTGAATTTCCTGCATAAGGATATGGTTGTTTTCTCAGAGACTCAATAAAAGGCTGGTGAGGCCCAGGCACCAGTGGGCAGTCATATCCACTAGAGGTAGACTCCACGCCTAGTCCCCCAGTTTCCAAATTGATTCTCTTCCAGTCTCTCTCTCTTCATGTGTGCAGCCTCCTCTAGAACTCGAACCCTGAGTAGGAACCCTGAACCATGCTGCCATCCTTTGACCCTGGACCCTGGTCCGTGGTCCCTGGACTCCTATCCCTATACCACCTTACACCTCTGTATTCAGAGACCTTAATATGAAACTCAGAGCATGCACACACACGCACAGTCACACAGAGTCACACAAAGCCGTGGGCACATGGGGCACCTAATTTTGATGCAAGAATATTAATTTTCCCATATAATTACTTAGCTTCACATGAAGCAGCAGCAACTTCATCTTGGAGCTTCTCTACTCTTTCAAAGTCATTTCCCACCACCCCCAGCCCACCCGTTGTCTTGTTAGCTCCTTCCCCTTTCTCTGGGGTAACATTAGCTTCCATCTGTCCTCTCCCCACTCCTCCCTATCTTTTTTTATAAAATGTATTTTTATTGATTTCCAAGAGGAAGGGAAGGAGGGAGAGAGAGAGAGAGAGAGAGAGAGAGAGAGAGAGAGAGAGAGAGAGAGAGAGAGAAACATTAATGATGAGAATCATTGATTGGCTGCCTCCTGCATGCCCCCTACTGGGGATCAAGCCTACAACTCAGGCATGTGCCCTTGACTGGGATCAAACCTGAGACCCTTTAGTCCGAAGGATGACTCCACCTCACCAAATCAGCTAGGGCTCCTCCCCATCTTGACCTTGGGCTGTCAAGATAATGATTATTGCCCTGACTAGTTTGGCTCAGTGGATAGAGCATCAGCCTGCGGACTGAAGGGTCCCAGGTTCGATTCCGGACAAGGGCATGTACCTTGATTTTGGGCACATCCCCAGTAGGGTGTGTGCAGGAGGCAGCTGATCGATGTTTCTCTCTCATCGATGTTTCTAACTCTCTATCCCTCTCCCTTCTTCTCTGTAAAAAATCAATAAAATATATATATAAAAGAAAACAATTATCCCCAAATTGATATACAAATATAATGTAATTTCTACGAGAATCTCAAGCAAGGGTTTTTGTAGAAACAGACAAAATTATTCTGAAAGTTATATCAAAAAGCAAAAGAACTAGAATAGCTAAGAAAAGGATGAAAAAATGAATAATGTAGAGGAATAATCCTACCCAATTTTAAGACTTACCCTGCAGTAATCAAGACAAGCCCCCAAGCTTGGAAACACCTTCCTCCTGTAGGTACCCCCCACCCCCAGCCAGAGATGCCAGGAGTGCCTGGGGCACCAGTTACGGTGATCTTGCTCCATCTGGCACCCAACCTGGAGGACTCTCTTCTTTGCTCAAGTCAGGACTATGCTGCCACCACCAGTGCCCGGCCCTTGTAGAGCTCATTCCCGCTGCAGATGAGACCTGGCTCCCACCCAGAAGCAGCCGGCAACCAACCTGGGGAGGCTCCTCTGCCTCTCAGGCAACACCAGAAGGGCCAGTGGGAGCCGCGGTGACTAAACTAAACTAAATAGACCAAACTAACAGAAAACGCCTTGAAAATTACATTTTCATTGAACTGCAGTGCATAAAATTAAGCCAAGTCCTTCATATTAAACCTAATCGGAGTGACTGACGACTACAATAAAACATGTATTCAGGACTTAGAGTGTCCTAACATAATAGCCAACACATACGAGCTACAATAAAAAAAAAATTACTCTTCCTACTAAGAATTTGGAAAAGCACAGCTTGAATGAGAAAAGACAGTCCGCTGATGGACACAACAAGATGACATGATCCGGCAAGAATTGTAAAGTATTTGTCATAAAAATGCTTCAACAAATTATTACAAATTCTCTTGAAACAAATGAAAAAGAAAATATCAGCAAAGAAATAAGGGATAAAGAGGAACTACTGAAGACCCCCAAACTGCAGACAACCCAAATGTCCTTCTGTGAGTGGGTAAACAAGCTGGGTGCATGCACACCAATAATATTGCTCAGCAGCAAGAAACAATCAATATGTGTAGTACCTTGGGTGGCTCTGCACGGCATTATGCTATGTGAACATGCCAATCTCAAATGATCACATACCGAATGATTCCATTTATCCTATATAATAAAAGGGTAATATGCAAATTGACCCTAACAGCAGAACCACTGGGAATGACTGGTCACTATGAGACACACTGACCACCAGGGGGCAGACACTCAATGCAGGAGCTGCCCCTGGTGGTCAGCGCACTCCCACAGGGGGAGCTCTGCTCAGCCACAAGCCAGGCTGAAGGCTGCCAGCACAGCAGTGGTGGTGGGAACCTCTCCTGCCTCCTCAGCAGCGCTAAGGATGTCCGACTGCAGCTTAGGCCTGCTCCCTGTTGGTAAGTGGACATCCCCCAAGGGCTCCCAGGCTGCCAGAGGGATGTCTGATTGCCAACTTAGGCCCAATCGCCGGGGGAGCAGGCCCTAAGCCAGCAGGTGGACATCCCCTGAGGGTTCCCAGACAGCAGGCTGGGCTGAGGGACTCCCCCACTCCCGAGTACACAAATTTTTGTACACCGGGCCTCTAGTATAACCTTAAGATGAAAAAAACGAAGAGATGAAGAACAGGTTAGTGGTTGCCAAGGGTTGGGGAAAGAGGAGTGGAGGAGGTTGGTGATTATACAAAACGAGGGAGCTCTTTGTGATGATGAAATAATTATGTATCTTGATTGCAGTGGTGATTACAAAAATCTTCAGCTGTGATGGAATGTCATCAAACCACATATACTCATTGTACCAATGTCAATTTCCTGGTTTTGATACTGTACTAAAGTTATGTAAGAATCCATTGCAGAAATGGGGTGAAGGGGAAACTGGATGAAGCGAGATCTCTCTCATACAGCTGACCCTTTAATAATCCGGGGGTTAGGGCACCGACCCCCCGTGCAGACAAAAACAGGTGCATACCTTTTGGCTCCCCCAAAACTTAACAACAGTGGCCCCTCGGTATCTGAGAGGTTGGTTCCAGGATCCCCTCCAATACCCAAGTCCTCAGATGCTCGGTGCCCTATATAAAACGGCAGAGAACAATGCATGCAGTCGGCCCCCCTCATCTGAAGATGGCCAACTATGGATGGAAAATACAGTTTTCTAGCTGCAGTTGGTTAAACCCCTGGATGTGAAACCCAGGGATACAGAGGGCTGAGTGTATATTTATTGAAAAAAGTCCGCACGTAAGTGTACCCACACAGCCCAAATCTGTGTCGTTCAAGGGTCACTTGTGCCATCGTTGCAACTTCTTGTGAATCTATACTTATTTCAAAATAAAACACGCACACACGTACACAGAGTCCCACAAAGCCCTTGGGAGCATAGGAGACTACAGTGTGTTGTTTTGGGGGGGTTTTTTGTTTGTTTATTTGCTTTTGGTTTTAATTAATTTTAAGAGAAGAAAAAAGAAAGAGAAACATTGATCAGCTGCCTTCCACACGCGCCAGATGGAGGAGCGAACCTGGAGCATTTCTGTGTGCGGGATGACGTTCCAACCAGGGCAGTAGGCTCTACCCTGATGGAGAAAGAGCTGGCATCACAGTAATGTCAAAAAACCTCACTCGAAGCAGCCCCAGCTTGCACTTCACAGCTTCTCCACTCCTACAGTGTCATTCGTCACCCACCCTCCCTCCCTTTACATTCCTGGCACATCACTTCAGCTGCCCTGGTCTTCCCCCACCTTGCTAGCTCCTTCCCTCCCTCCTGGACTGTGTTCTGTCCCCTCCTACACTTCCTTCCACCTCTGTCTTGGGCTGCTGATCAAGTGCCATCTTTCCACCCCACCCCAGGGCAACTAAGCAGAGGGAGCCATCCTTCTTCCCAGGAATAGGCATGTGACTCAGAGTGGGCCAGCGTCCTTGCAGGCGTGTCATGTGACCACGGCAATGATGGGCGCAGGTGAGGCTGTCTTGGTTCATATCTTCACGGGGCACCACTCTACATTCTGTTGACTCAGAGGGATGCTAAGCTTGAGTCCCAGAGGAAGAAACTGTGAGACGGAAGGACTTGCCAAAATGTCAAGTCTACCCGGGCCAGGCAAGAAGGGCCTCTGTAACTGTAGACAAGCCAGGAAGAAGGGGACCGTCTCCTCCCCTGCCACCTACATGTCACCCTCAGGTGGGCTACTGCCTGCCAAGGAGCCTCCATGTGTCTCCCAGCCTCCAGGGCAGGCCCGGCTCCCTCCGGAGTGGCACCACTCCCAGGAAGTCTTTGTGGGTTCACCTGTCACTCGCCTTTGTGTGGGGTGAGGGATCAGTTGGAGGAGACCAAGGTCCTAGAGTACAAGGCTTGGTGGATACGAGAGAGGGTTCTCATTACTGCAAGGAGGCCCAGGCTGGTCTCCCGAAGGCCGGAGGCCCTGGGGTGGGCAAGGTCAGTGGATGCCGAGACTTGGGCCAGACCAGGAGGTGACAGGGAGGTCAGGCGGGAGATGCGGAGCTGACCCAGCCCACGTCTCACCCCGGAGCCTCCACGCCACACTCAGCACCCGGGGCCTCTGTGCAGAGTGGAAGCCGGCTGCCTCGGCCCGAAGGCTCGGAGGCAAGTCCAGCTTGTGCTTCCTTAGCCCCCGACACAGACGCAGTCACTCTTCCTCTCTCCTTCCCTCCAAGGCACGTCAAAGCTGAGCAGGCCGGCCCTGCCCGAGCGCTGTCTGCCTTCACCTGGGCGCCTCACCCGGCTGGCCCCTGCCAGCGCCTCTTTCCCCTGCCCTGTTCCTGGCTCCTGGCCCTCGGCCACCCCTGGCAGCCAGGCCCAGCCAAGGCCAGGCTGTTTTGGAAAAATGCTGGGAGGTGGCAGAATGTGCGGTCTTCGAGTTCCCTCCAAACTGGCGCCCCAATCCCTGGACAAACAGCGGCGTGTTTGCCGTCCACAAGGGCCTGTGTTCTCCCTCCAGGCCAGGAGACCCCGGCAGCCAGAGTGTGGGGGGCAGGCAGGCGGCAGGCAGACGTCACCGCCCGAGGCCACGGCACAGAGGCACGGACAGGCCGGGTGATGACAGGCCTGCCACCCGCCAGATGCCCTCCCACCCTGCGGCGGGCGGGCGGTCAGAGCCAGGGCAGCCTGAGGACCCGCTTCCTTTCCCTCTGCTGCCACAGGGACATTCCACAGGAGATGGAATTCACACTCTGAGAAAAGACCGCCTTCCGCAGGCGCCCTCCCGGGGAAAGGGGGAGCTCGGGGTTTCCCGCTGCCCCACACTGACCCTGGAGACCTCATCTGAGGGAGCCCCTCGGAGTGGGCACGGGCGGGGGCGAGGTGGGCTGCTTCTGGTGCAGGGGCGCCCCTTGGATTCTGTGAGGCCATGGGAAAGTCTGTCACTCTGAGACTCTATCTTACGGAAAGAGGAGGACTCTCCAGGTTGGTGTGGCTCAGTGGTTGAGCATTGACCTATGCATCAGGATGTCATGGTTCAAGTCCTGGTCAGGGCACATGCCCAGGTTGTAGGCTCGATCCCCAGTGGGGCAGGAGGCTGGAGGGGGGCGGCAAGGAGGGGAGGGCATGCAGGAGGCAGCCAATCAATGATTCTCTCTCATCACTGATGCTTCTATCTCTTTCTTCCTCTCTGAAATCAATAATAAAAATATTTTTTTAAGTTTAAATAATAATAATAAAAGAAAACAAAGGACTCACCTTGCTCCCCTCCCGTCCCCATGGGGAGGGCAGGCAGGAGTGGGGGTAGTGTAGGTCTAGGATTCAGAGCCTATGTGTCAGGGGGAGGGGGCAAGTCGGGCAGGAGATGGCACAGGGCAGAGGATGGAGGGTCAGGGCCTACTGGGTGCCCTGCCCTGATGGCATTCTTCGGAATATGCTGGTGTTTCCCTTTTGGGTAGCAAGGCTCTGTGACCCAGGTGGAGAGAGGCCCTGCAACCTGGGCTGTGCCTGCGCCTGGGGCCTCTGAGCTGAGATTGGGCTGATGGACGAACCAAAAAGACCTGTTGCAGCCACAAGAAGGCCTTTCTCAGGCCAGCTCGGGGCCTTCCCTGAGCACAGCTGGGGACGAGACCAGGCATGGCAGAGGCTGGACCAGCCGGGGCACTGTGAGGCCTGCTCCCCGCTGCTACCTGGTGCAGTCCTGGGGTCCCGGCTCTGCCTCCCCACCCACGGCCCCTCGGTCCCGGGAGCCGCCCTGGACGTCCCTTGTCTTGGGGCTGATGGTCATGCCCTGGGCTGGTCTCACCTACCTCCTCTGTGACAGGTTGCTGAGCAGCTTTGCAGTTGATAATCAGCAGAAAGCACCCGGTTTGTCATCGCATGGGCTTGGGGCCCGTCACCACTGCCCACTCTGCACCACACTGCCCTTCTGTGTGCCGTCCTCAGGCTCGTGGTCCTGAAAAGTCCCACAGTAGGTGACCACAGTAGGGAACTATTTGCTCTGTGGAACATCCTCTGAAACGTGCCTTGTGTGACAGGAGGCTGGGAGTCAGGGGAACTGAATTCTACTCAGTCCGCCATATGGCTGTGGACATCCCTATACACACGACAGACTCGGAGAGCAGGCCCTGAGCACTCTGAGTTACCATGCCCGGCATGAGACGCCTGACCCAGGCGGTCATGGCCGTATTTGGTGGGGGCGCTGGCTCCAGCTGCCCCTCCCCGCAACAGGCCTCTGGGGCCAGTGGTGGTCTAACTGCATCTTCCCTTCCCCATGGGACCTGCTTGTCGAAGGACCCTACCTCGGCCTTCTCTCTGCCTGTGCACAAGCAATGGCAGATGGGATTGGGTGCTGCTGGAGGGAATGGGGTGGGGGGGCCGAAGAGGCAGAGATCAGAGAGCCAAGCGAGGTGCGTCCCTACGGTTTATTATGGAAGCCTATGAAAGAGCCACATCGAGTACTTTCAAAATCACAAAAATGCACCACATTTGTTGTTTTTTAATATGCAACATGGAATAGTATATACAGATGAAGCCCACGTGACAGCAAAAACACTCACACGGCACCGGTTTCATCTTAGAACAAAACACACAAGTGCTTTTTCAATATTAAAACAACTGTGATAAAAACATATTAATATTTTGAACCATGTTTACAATAGAGAAAAATTCATATTTTACTAAATAACAAATATTTAACAGCAAAAACTTTATACTAAATATCTATTTTGAATTATAACAAAAATAGTACTTATAATAGTTTATAAAGACAGACACAAAATTATAACATTTACGAAAAAAAAAGTTTTGTGTATAAAATAATATCATAGCGACCCGGGCAGGGTCAGGATGGTGCCCAGGACACAAACGCCAGCGCCCAACATCGAAAGTGCTTCAGTCTGCAAGCCCGTGGCAGGAAAAGTGTTGTGGGGTTTTGTCTCTTTAACGTCAAGTTACGATCGTTAGGAATGGTAAGTGAGAAAACAACACCCATCTACGCTACGTCTAGGAAACCTACACACAGACACACGGACACCCAAGGACGCACAGAGGAGAGATGGATGGGCGTTGACATGGGGACCCCTCGCTCAGCCAGTCAAGAGCTTTCTTTCTTCCTTCTCTGGTTACCTTTGAGCCCCAGCAGGGCCAACGATCCTTCTTTCCTCCTCACAGGGACCCTCCTCAGCCTCCTCTCTGCCCCTCTCCAGTGGGTCACTCCACATGGAAAGTCCCTGAGGCCTCCCAGAGCCCTCCAGCCTCCCACCCCAGCCAGGGCCACGCCCAGTGGACTCCCTGCCTGAAGCTGCACCCATGCACCCCTAGCTATTGGATCGAGCACGACTGGGCAGGGGCAAGCTGGGCTGGCTTGAAGGCACGGGAAACTTCCAGACACCGGGCCTTTTTGTGGGTGGCAATTCTGGTGGACCAGGCAGCTATCCTGCAAGCTTTGATGAGCCTTGACACATTTTTGCCTGTTTTTCAGAATGCAGAGAAACTGAGAGATTTGACTAATTTTTTTAAATGTCTATTTTTTGCCAATAATATCTGCTCCACACTATTTTTCAATAGTGAAAAGGTAGAAACCAAATAAAACTATTGAGAACAGGTGGTGATGAGTGGGGTCCAGAGCGGGAGTGCCATCTGTCCCCTCAGCAGCATCAGAGGCCACTGAGTGGTCATCTCTTGAAGAGGCAAGCGCATCGATGACCTGCACCTCCCTCTCTATGCTGGGTTTTCTTGTAAAGAGGATTCATTGCTTTTATAGCATCAAAAGCCAGTTGAGAAACACAGACAGCAAAGAAAGGTCCACCATCAGACAAGATCACTGAAGACTCATCAAAGGCCCCAAACCAGCCCCTGGGGCACCCCAAATTGCTGACTCCAAATGCTGGTGGCAGGAGCTACCCCTCTTTCCCCCAGTCATCCCGACTGGCCAATTTCCAAGCAAATCACTTCGGACAACTCGCACATGCTCTCCTCAGCTCTCACAACCTCCCCGCAGCAGCACCTCAGGGCCGCTGAGGAAGGGCTGCCTCCTAGCTCACGTCCCCTGGCCTTCGTCTCGTCCCACACCCCTGAGCTAGGCTAAGCAGACAGTGGCATAGAGGTGGGCAGGGACTCCAAGGACACCTTTCTAAGGCCAAAGGGTGAAGGTTAAGGAAGGGACAATGGAGCCCCTCGCTCCCTGTCAGAGAAAGAACCCGTATCCTTCCCCATACTCACTGCCTGCGGGAGTGGGGGGCGCCCGGGAACAGTGCCTATGTGGGAGATGGTGGCAGCCTCCAGATCCCTACGCTGTTGACAGAGTTGGGGGAGCAGTGGGCCATTCCTCATCTTCAGCCGGGGGCAAAGGCAGAGGTGCTGGATTTCACCCCACAAGTGCAGTTGAGGTTGAACCCACAGAAGGTCTGGAGCCTGGGGGAGCTGCTGAACCTCAGCCAGAGAGGGCTGAGTCACTCGCACAAATAGGTCCCCGGGCAGCTGGGACGGAGGCTGGGGGATGGAGGAGGTGCAACTGCAGTCCCCAGTCACGCCAAGATTCGGTTAGATCCGTGAATAAATATGAGCCAAGGGCCTTGGGGGGTGGGGGAGTGTTAACAGTGGAGCACGATGGGCTCCAGGCCACCTGGCAGGGAGGTGGGGATGTCATTGCCGTGTGCACGCCCAGGGCCACCAGAGAGGACACTGGGAGGACAGAGCCTGGAGCTCTTTTGCTCCAACTTCAGAGGAAAGAAAAAAGTAGCAGCAATAGGTAATTTCAGATGTCCAAACTGGCAGAGGGGGGATTCTAGGCGAACACCAGGAGGGGCAGGTGCCTGAGTCTGAGTAGAGGCAGGAGGGGGTGGGGTGCTGAAGAGCCCCACTCTTCCTCCTGCCCCCCAGGTCGACCACGTGACCTCAAACCAATAGAGTCCAAATGAAGGGGGAGGGAGGGGTCAGTTGGGAACATGACAAGCAAATGCTGCAGCATGAGCTGACGGACACTTAACACTGTAACGGGCATGCAGAGCCCCGGCCACGCCCTGTCCCAGGAGCTAAGCTGGTGGGAACTGGAGAGAGACTGGGAGAAGCAGGAGCCAGGAGGGGGGCCCCATCCTCCCAAAGAACAGGGCCCTTTTGGCTTTGGGTAGGGCTTGCCAGGGAGAGAAAACGGGCGGGCCAGGTATGGGGGCCGCTCCCTTTCCCAGGGGTGCAGCCCCCTCCCACACACAGGTTTGTACCCTTCCATCGCCCCCCACCCCAGGGCCTGGCCAGGCTGAGGCAGGGGTGTGGGCCAGGCCCCGTTAGACCGTGGCACTCAGCATGGCCTCCGTCTCGGGCAGGATCTTGTTCTGGTTCGAGTCCAGGCCGAAGAACTTGACACTGAGGCCGTCCACGGGGTGCAGCACAGGGACCAGGGTGATGCGGGGGAAGGTCCGGGTGGCCAGCTCAAAGCGGCTGGTGCTGGCCAGCTCCACCGCCAGCACCTTCAGGAACAGCTTGGCCAGGTGCTTGCCCAGGCAGGTCCGGACGCCGCCGCCGAAGGGGAGGTAATGGAAGCGGCCGTCCTTGTCTTCGCTCCGCGCCTGGCTGAAGCGGTCGGGGTCAAATACGTTCACATCCTTGAACACAGGCGCTGTGTCATGAGTATCCCGAATGCTGTACATGACGCTCCATCCTTTGGGGATCTGGAAACCCTGGAGGCAAGAAGGGTGTGGTGGTGAGGCCAGCAGGCATCTGAGAGTGGCCCGGACTCCCTGCCTGCCAGCCCCCCACCCAGACGTTCCCAGAGACACCCTACTGCAGCGGTTCTCAACCTGTGGGTCGCGACCTCTTTGGTGGGCGAACGACCCTTTCCCAGGGGTCGCCTAAGACCATCCTGCGTATCAGATATTTACATTACGATTCTTAACAGTAGCCGCATGACAGGTATGAAGCAGCAACGAAAATAATGTTATGGTTGGGAGTCACCACAACATGAGGAGCTGTATTTAAAGGGCCAGAAGGTTGAGAACCACTGCACTCCTGCAACCCCCTGGCCTGGCCAGCACCCTCCGTGTGTTAGTTGTCTCTCATTTACAGAGTGTCTACATGCAACGTCGTATACGACACCCAGGTTGGCTCCATCTGACCCAGCATTTGGGACGAGGTCTCTCCCATCAGGTCGAAAGCTCCTTGAAAACAAGGGGTATCTCCCCGCCAGGCTGAGGCACCCCGAGGGGGGAAGTCTGTTCTTTCCCATCAGCCCAAGGCAGTGCTCCCATGGGCCCCCCGAGGCCCACCCCAGGGCCCAGGCTCACGTCGAGCTCGAAGGTCTGCAGCACGGTGCGGTAGCCGCCGGAAATGGGCGTGAAGAGGCGCATGACCTCCTTGATGACGCAGTCCAGGTAGTGCAGGCCGCTGAGCGTGTCCAGGCGCAGCGTGCCCTCGCAGGCGCAGCCGCCGCTGTGCAGGATGCCGTGGGCCCGCAGCTCCTCCCGCAGCTTCTCCAGCACGGCCGGGTGCTTCAGCAGCTGCATGATGAGCGACGTGCTGGCGCTGGCGGTGGTGGCATAGGCGGCGAAGATCAGCTCCAGGGTCCCGTCCTGCCGCGCAGAGAGGAGAGGCACCGTGAGGGGTCCGTCTCGCCAGGCAGACCCAGCCTGGGGTCACCCCACTCTGCCGGGGTCCCCCGAGCCTCAGCGTCATCTGCTTCCTCCAAGCCTCACGTTGCTGGAGCATGTGGGCCCCGATGGACACAGGTCTGAGGGTCAGGGTCCTGATTCAGCAGGAGATACAGCTGCTACCACCAGGGCAGGGGCACTGGCCTGGCAGTCCCCTGGATGGCGCCCCTCTCACTCACTGCTGGATCCGGGGCCATGAGCCCCAGCAGCCTGGTCCGTGCAGTGAGCTCACAGAGAAAATAAAAATCCCCAGGAGCCAGGCACTATGCAGGTGAGTGAGGTGAGGGTTCAGGGTCAAAACCCCAACCTTCCCGTCCCAGCTCCTTCCACTACCCCCAGGAGGACAGCGGGGTCCGGGAGGCAGTCTGAGGCCAGACACAGCAGTGAGAAGGCTGAGGGGACTCCCCCAGGGCACCCTGGGGAGCAGGACCGCCGGGCCCTGGGTGCCCCTTGGAAGGGGCCCAGCAGGTGGCCTCCTTCCAAGCCCTGCATTTGGCACACGTGGACGCCGGGCCCCGAGAGGGGCGTGACGGGGCCTGGGTCCCTTGCCTGTCATGGCTCCACCTATGGAATGGGCAAGTTATTGGGCTCCTTCCTGGCTCACCAGGATGGAAACTGAAGCTAGAAGAGGGGCAGCACAGGTGGGGGGTGGGAGTCTGCAGCAAGTCTCACCGGCTCCTGTGGGGGACAGGGCCTACAGGAGGTGAACTCATGGGTCCCTTCTCAGGCGGAACACCCCCTAGAAAGGTGGGCAGGAAGCCCTTCTTGGAGCCCCGAGTGGACAGTGTTGGTGCCGGCAGCCCAACGGGGCTTCATCAGTGCCAAGCAGGCCTGGAGGGCATCAAAGGCCACCAACCAGAAAAGGCTGGTGGGACGGGAGGAGACACGAGCTAGTTCCAACTCTAAGGACCGGGCTGCCCTCAAGCAGGTGGCTTCTCCATCTGGGTCTGAGTTTCCCTAGGTGACCTTCCAGGGCTCTTGGGACCATTAAAATGCACTGAAATCGTAAAGACTTGGGGGAGGGGAAGAGGTGGGCGAGCACCACTGACACCGAGTCCCAGCGGAGGGCGATAGGACCAATTCTCCCATCTCTTCCCAAATGGTGGACAGGACTGGGAGGGATGGAGAGCCTGGGGCCCCGTGTCAGGGGGGCCGTGCACCAGCAGGCCTGGGTGCACAGCGATGCCTGGGCAGAGGAAAGGCAGCCCCCGCCACCCGACCCTGTGCAGGGCAGCCAGGGACATGGTCTCCCTCCTGCTATAGCCCCAGCCCAGGTTGGCGATGCCACCGCAGCTGCTCAGAAACTGTCCCTGTGGAGGCAGAGGGGGCTGGCGCCATCCCACCCTGGGGCAGCCCCGTGTGGAGCATGGGCACTGGTGCTGCCCGCGGGGCGGCGGAGGCCCCCACCTTCAGCTCCTGCATGGTCATCTCCTTCCCATGCTCCTTGCTGCTCTCGATGAGGATGTCCAACGCGTCCGAATAGTCCTTGCCCTGCGTGCACTGCAGCTTCTCCCGGATCGCCTTCTCCAGGCCCTTCTGTAGGGTCTGTCGTGCCTGAATGCCCTGGGGCGGGAGGAGGAGAAGGGGACCATCCTTTGACCCAAGGGGAAAGGCAGGGCCACCCAGGGCCTCCTCCCAAGGTGGGACAGGACGGGGGGTTCCTATGAGAGCGTCCCCTCTCCACAGAGACCTCGGTGAAGGCTCCCCCTCTGTCCGCCTGACTGGGTGCTTACCCGCCGGTAGCCACTGAAGGGCAAGTCGACAGGCAGGGAGAAGACGTTCTCCACAAACTGCTGGTAGACCTCAAAGAGGTGGCCGAGGTCCTCTTCGGGGATGCTGAAGCCCAGGAGGACGCGGATGGCCATGCGGAAGGTGAGCTTCTGGGCCTCTTGGTACACGATGATGGCCTCGGGGTGGCTGCTCCAGGCGCGCAGCGTGTCCTGGATCACCAGCTGGATCTTGGGCAGGTAGCTCTCCAGAGCCTCGTGGCTGAAGATCTTGGAGAACACCTGGGGAGACAGAGACAGGCAGGCACCTGGTCAGCAGGGCTCCCGGGGGCCTGGCTGAGATACAGGTCCCCTGGCTGTGACTGGGGGAAACTCCAGGTCCTCACCCTGACCACGCTCCACCTTCTATCTCCTGGACACAGTGCCCTCGCTGGCTCCCCTAGCCTGACCGGCCTGTGTCTTGATGGCGGGTGGCGGGGGCAGGACGGGATGGAAACATCACTCATGAGGATTTTTTGCGGGGACCTTTCGCATCACTCCCAGGGTGAGCTGCGCACTCATCTTGTCTGGAGCTTAGAAAAGCTTGTGCTCCCTGGGGGCTAGGCAGTCCAGCTGCCCACAGGTCTGTGGATGATGTGGCCGTCCCAGCCACAGGGGCAACACAGAGAGGTCTGGGCAGGGCTGGGAGGGGCAGGGGCAGTGGCCATTCCCAAATCCCCAGGCCACAGGGCAGAAGTGCCCAGGAGGAGTGGAACAAAGGTGAGCAGAATGGGCGAGGACGAGGTGGCTCTTCTGCTCCACTGACAGGAGAACAAGAGAGTCTGAGGCTAGACTGCAAGTAGGACTTCCTGAGACCCAACTCTCACTGGGATGCTCTCACTCCCTGGGAACCATGTACGAGGTGGAGATCGCTGGGGGGGATGTTAACAGCTGGGCCATCAGAAAGGTTTCAGTGTGGCCAGATCTGGAGGCAGGAGGGTGGGGGCTGGGCTTTCCACCCCGAAAGATCAGAAAGCCTAACAGAAGCCCTTTTTAATTCCTTGCATCTTCCTGGTTAAGTAGCCAATGAGACCCTGTTGCCACCTCCCCCAACCCCTCACCCCCACTTTCAGTCCTCCGGATTCCTGAGCAACCCCTCTTGCCCCTCCTCAACCCAGATGCCCCTGCTGCCGCCAAGGTGTACAGGAGAGGGGAGGATGTTAGTTTATTTACTGGTGGCCTGTGGGTCTCACTTGTAACCAACACCCTCCATCCACCCCCCGACCCAGAGTCTGGAGCAGAAGGGGGGTGCCCTCCTGCCAGCACCAAGGGGAAGGTCATGGGGAAAGGAGGGGGAGGGGCGGCTCAGGGGAAAGAGGCAAATATTCCTCCAGCCCCCCCACCCTGCCCCATGCAAACCACACACACGCGCCCGCCCTCCCCTCCTGCCCCCCAAACACAACCACCACACAAACTGTAAATGTGAGAATTTCCCCTGCAGTCAGCTCGCGGAGGAAAAGGTAACATTTTCCTGGCCTCAGCCCTGCATGGCTAATGGGAGGGCTGGTTTGCAGAAATAACAGTGCTGGCCCTTCAGTGGCCCAGCCAGGCGTTCACAATAGCACTTTCATTCCGAAATTCCCGGTGGGCAGAGGGAGGGAGGGAGGGAGGGAAGGAGGCCGCTGGTGAGGGGCAGAGAAGCCGCACTGTTTGGGGCTGCTCCTGCTAGGAAGGGACAGCTGAAAGGTAGAAGGGCAGTGGGAGGTGGGCAAGGGCAACCCAGGCCTGGACGGGTCACACACACCTTGTCCAGTGTGGGGTCCCAGGAATCTCCAGGGGGGACTCGGGCTGCCACCTCCCTTCACAGGCATCTCAGCCTTCCACCGTGGCATCCTTAGGGTTCCAGGTTCAGCTCTTGGTCAGAAATCTTATGGGGTGGGAGTGGGGGCCCTGTCCCCAGACCCCAAAGTTGGCCAACTAAGGGGCCTTACAGAACAGCAAGGAGCCCACAGGCTGAGCAGAGGGCCCACGTGGGAGCTGAGCGGGGTTCACTGGGAAAATAGGAAGATAACTGTGGCCACCAGACCTCGGGGTGGGTGGGGGGGAGGCTGAAGGGGGGACAAGCAAGGACAAAGAAGCCACACCTGGCCCAGAGTCAGCCAGCCCAGGGCCGACTGGACAGCATGGAGGCAGGGGATGGCCAGACCCCCAGTTCAAGGGAGATCTGGGCTCCAAGGTGGGCCTGCAGAGGGGCAGTAAGGCAGAGGCCACACTGACCAGACCCGGCAAAGTCAATGCCAGCTGGGCCCTAAGAGGCAGTGGGTGGTGGGAAAAGGCAGGCCAGGTGCCCAGAGGCCTGATCTTAACCCCAGATCATCCACCAACTGCTGTGCAATCATGGCCCAGCCACCCCCCAGGCTCAGCATCCGCTTCTATAAAACAACGAGGTTGAGCCTGGTGAGGCCTTTTTCCTTTCAATGTGCACAGCACATAAACCCCAGCAGCCAATGTCCCTAAGCAGATGCTATCCCCTCCAAGAAGCCCAGAATCTGGCATTGCACGAGTCCCCAGGTGCCTGCCAGGCCCCCCACTTACACACCCTACAAGGGCTACGGTGGCCCAGGAGGGGCCATCTCGGGGTTTCCTAAAGGGGAGCTCTCAGGGCCCCCAGTGCAACCTCAGGAGTGGCCAGGCTGGAACCACTGGCAAGCCCTGCCCTGCCCCAAAGGTTACATTCCCTGCGCCCTCTAGTGATGGCCGACTGAACAGCGCCTTGTGGAGCCTTGGGGAGGGCAGGGCGGACTCAAGGAGACCTAGGACTGAGCCAAGGGACTGTAAGGGCCAATGGTCCATGCCTCAGGAAGCCCAGAAACACCTTGAACTTGCAGCGCCGCTCCCCCGACCCCCCCCCCACCTCCCATCCCCCAAGGCTGGGCTTCCAAAAAGAGAACTGCAGCCGGGACCCAACAAGAAATCTAACTTCCGGAGTCTCTTCTTCACCTGGATGTGCCAGACTTTACTCAGAGCCCCCTGAGGTGGAGAAACTACCTCAATGAGAAGCTGCGCAAAGGCAGTTCCGGGCACTCCAGGCCCAAGGGGCTTTGCTTGCAAGTCCCCAAGGCCATGCCTTGCCTCTGGCCGGCTGTTCCATAGGCACTGGGCCTCCCAGGCCCCGAGAAAACTCCAGGGCCTCATCCCTGGGTCTGTGCCCAGGGTTAGCAATGGGGCACTTCCCGCAGTGGGGGCAGCCCCCACCACACAGGCCGGAGGAGGTGGAGGTGCTGGCCAGGGCAGAGGGAGGCTGCAATGGGGCGGGCGGGGTCAGGACTCGGGCATGTGGGAAGGTGCCCAGTGGAGCCACTCAGTGTGAAGAAAGGAAGGGCTCCCGGCCCCCAGAGCCGCCTTCCCTGACCACAATAGTAACAGCAGCCAGGGCGGCTCTGTCCCCCTCTGGGCTTCCCTTGGAATTCCCAACAGTGAGCCAAGAATGCTGGACCAAGGTCATCGGGAACCAGGCCTGGCCCCGGCAGAGCCCTGCAGAGGGAGCAGCAGGTATGGACTCTCGTACCAGGGTTAAAGCCAGGGAGAGCCCGGGCAGAGGGCAGGGGAGACCTGGGAACTCTCAGCCACAGGCCGAGCAGGCTGGGCTCCTGCCTTTAGGGTGTGCTTAGAAACCCTGCCCCTGCCCGTGTTGGTTTCCCCAACAACACTGTGGCTCAGGAGTCCACAGCCCTGGTTCTCCTTCTCCCCTGAATGAGAGATGATGCCACAATGAGGTGGGGAGGGCAGGGAGGGAGGACCACCAAGGGGCTTGTCAAAGCTCAAATTCCCTATCACTGATTTTACAAATCCTTCCTCCTCCCCCCTCCTGCTTCTCACCCAGTGCCCCTGGGAGGGGAGTCACTCAGTGAACCCCCAGGGCCCTGCATACTGATATGCCCAGCCAGATAACCTCCCCCTTCCCTGCTGGCCGCTAGGGATAGACAGACAGATTGAGATGGATGGGCAGCCTCCAGAGCTAGAAGAGCCAGAGAAGGAACCCACTCCCTGGGCCAGTGATTCAGCCTGGGAGGAATGGAAGCGGCTGCCCGGGAGGGTGGGGGCCGAGGTAGGCCACCTTGCCAAGCCACCGGAGCCGTGGCCTTAGGAGTGGAAAGAATAACAGGGGGCACGCAGCCACCGGGGCAGTTGTCCGCACAGCACAGGAGTGACGCCAAGGTGTGTGCTTTATACTCAAGCAAGAGGGAGGACAAGAGAGGACGTCATCTTCCCAGCCGCCTGGCATTTCCACTGGGCTGCACCCTGGCTGCCTCCTGCGCCAGCCCCTACTCAGCCCCTCTGGTTGGGAGGGGCTGGCCCAGACCTCCTAGCCTGTGTGTGTCCCTCTGGGTTCCCAGCATCTGGAGAAACAGTGTACCTGTCCCCCATTTGCCTCCAGCTCTAATCACCTCCCCTAACTCTTCCACACGCAACAAGAGCACCCAGTTCAGGAGAGGAGGACAGCGCTTGGCAGAGCCACAGACACTGGAAAGGTCTGTCCACTCATTCCTCTTCCAGCCACAGTAAGACCCCCCCCCCCCCCGCCAGAAAGCTGAGGCCCAAAGGGGAAGGGCCTCCCAAGGTCATGACCAGGGCATGATGGCCACACCCACCAGGGTTCCTGAAACCCTGCCTGGCACCACTCCCAGCCCCATCAGGCCCTCTACTCAACCCCAAGGCTCTGACAGAACCCTGAGGAGGACCGTCCTCCCTGGCCCAAGTCTATTCTAAGGGCAAGGCCAGCTGTCCTGGCTACTCTGTTTTGCTCTCAGAATTTTTCAGCCCCTGGAGATATGCTCCCAATCCCTGCCCTTCTGCCTAGGAACCTGGAATGGGTACATGAGTGGCATAAGGGGGCTCAGGGCCAGAGCAGACCCTAGCCAAGCACCCACCCCTCCCCACCAAGGCCACACTTGTCTCCCAAGGCTGAAGAGTGAACAAGCACATCAGCATCCCAGGCACAGCCCCCTCCCCATCCTGGGAGAAGGACACAGAACAGAGGGAAGAGGGAAGGGGTGGCCCCCACTCCCAGCCAACTCACCCTCCCACTGTTTGGCACAAGGGCATGCAGAGGGAGGCACCCACTCCCAGGCGCTCTGGAGGCTGAGGGCTCCTCCCTCACTGACCTTCAGAGACATCCGTTCCTGCCACCTGCCCCCTCCATGGCCCCTGTGCCCACCAGCTGGGGCTACAGTGACTTTTGGGTGAAGGACTTACTGCTGGTGGGACCAAGGTCTATGCCAGGAGGCCCTCCCAATGATAGAGGTGCCTGGCTATGATGCCTCCCTCCTTCCTATTCAAAGCAGGTGGGAACTTCTGCTCTGAGCTGAGCCTCCTGGAAATGACTTCAAAGTCACTGGTCCAAAGGCCACCTAGAGATGGGCCTGGCTGGCCTCCCCCCAGGACCCTGCACCCATGGCCCTCTTGGCTCTGCCTGCCTGCTGAAGCACCTCCTGGCTGCTCCATCCCCACACAAATGCACAGGGTTTCTGAGAGGAGAACGGGGACCCTGAGCTCAGCTCCACCCCTGCCCAGGATGCAGCCTGAAGGGTTAGTGAGAGTCAGCTTGTGGGTCTCTTAATCCCTCTCTCCAAAGCTGGGGAGCCCTTGCCCCGCCTCAGCCTCTGTCACAGAAGCCCTTGTCGCCAGGGATCTGGGAAGGAGAGGCAAGAAGACTACTCCAGGGTCTCCCAGGCCAGCGGTCCCAGGCCAAGTGCATCTCTAAGTTCTGGAAAGACCACTGTCAGAGGTGCCCGGAAGCCTCTGGCCCCTCGGTGCAGAGACCCAGCCCTATCTCCGAAAGAGGAAATGTCTGACCATCCCACCTCCTTTCCCAATCATTCCTACCAGACTCTGCTCACCCTTCCGGGGCAAACCCCAGCCTCTCTGCACACAAAAAGAAGTGGGGGGGAGGGGCAGGGCGCTCCTCCATCAATCAGGGGCACTCCAGGTGGGGGAAGTGCAACAAAGGAGGAGGGACAGAGTTTGGTGGTGGCTGTAGGGGCGCTGGCTGGGCTTTCAGAGAGGACTATTTTCGACTGGGAGAGACTCCGAGCTTTCTCCCTGACAACCCCTCCCCTCTTGGCCCTAGACAAGCAGGGCAGCCGGGGCAAACACCTGGATTCGGTGATGGCCGTGGTGAGGAGTCCCCTCCCAGAACATCTGGTCAGACCTCCCGCAGAAGGAGTGGGTCACCGGCCCCAGTGGAAACAGTGACGCTCCTACTTACCCCGCCAGCTGGGCCCCAGCACACCTGGGCCTCACTTCCTGCGAATGCATCCTAACCGGCCTGGGCCTGGCCCCGCAGCCCCCTCTCCAGCACGTCCCTGACTGCAGCGTGAGCCTGAGAAGGCAGTGAGTGGCACCCAGCAGCCCCTGCTCTGGCTGCACTGAGTCCACTGGGTGTTGGGTCCAGCAATTGGCCATTCTCTCCAGGACCAACGTGCCCGAGTGCCCTCCTTCTATCCCTCTGGCTACACGCCGCTTTTTGCGGGCAAGGGCCAGGTTTCCTGCTTTATATTGGTACCCGACCCAAGGCCTTCTATTTAGTTCGGGAACACCAGTTAGAGAGACTATCCATGTAGGACCTGTAGGACCATGTGTACGCATGTCACACAGCAAGCACACAATTAGGACACACAAAGGGAGGGCCCTGCATTGGTTCCCAAGCCTGTGTCAGGATGAACTTCACTATGGCTGCTCCCCATGCCCAGGGAGCTGGAGGGCAAGGCAAGTGTATGCCCTGTGTATGCCCCATAGGGGTCCTCAGTTTTTGCTCACAGCCCTCTCCCCCGCTTCCCTGTGTATTCCTCTGACATTGGTCCTCTATGCCATCTTGCTCCTCCTCCACTCCTCCCAAATGAACAACAGGAGCCCAAAATCTTGGGGCTTTCCAGGCAGGCCCTTCCCCACCTGGAAGCCCAAGGCCAAGTCAGGCAGAAGGTGGCTGGTTCCACAAGGCAACAGCCTCACCCAGAAGCTCTCTGAAGCCCAGGGGCTCACACTCAGGTCTTGACCAAACCTTCTTCCTCCCAGGATCCCTTCCCATCCGCACACTCTAGCGTCTGCCAGCTCCAGGTGGGCAGGACTGAGCAGGGCTCCGCTTGGTCGCCCGGAAGGAAACACTTCTTCCCATAGAGGAATGTGCAGGACTCCACCCGCTTTTGCTATGTCTCCTGATCTGAAATCTCTCAAACTCTCTGAGTCTCAGTGTCCCCACCTCCCCTGTGAAGGGGAAAATAATTACTTTCTTGTCAAAGACTCTATAAAGATAAAAGGAGAAGCAATCATATTCTTTGGAGCTGGGTTTCTGAGTCTCAGCCTCCCTCCACATCCGTTGGGATGAGCTTTAGGTGGAGCCACAAACACTAAGGGAAAAAAAGTGTCCAAGATATTTGAAAAGCCCCCATTCCGGAACCTACAGCCCCCTCCCAGCCACCCCCCAGAACACCCTCCCTCCCATCTGACCAGGGCCCTGTTAGCCGCTTCATGCTCTCGCTTGGGAGGCCATGAGGGAAGACTTTGGGAGTCCCTTTCCTGTCCTGAAATATATGTTTTATGGGAGGAGGAGCGTTGGTGGTGAGCGCAGACCAGTCCACTCCACGCGGTTTTTCCTCCTTTTGTCTGCTTCGGAGGACTACTCTTCACAGGCCTTTCAGAAGACATCAAATATCATCAAATACTGTAAGATTAATTCTTGCATTCCCCGAGACCACCTCACACGCAGACTTCCGGCGAGGGGGGCTGCCCACAGTCGCCCCCCCACCCCCACTCTCCTGGGCTCTGCCACTCTACCCAGAGATCAGAGGCTCAGTTTCCTTCAGGTTTCAAACCAGTGCTCTGACCCAATTGGGGAGGGAGGGAGGAGGAGGAGAGGTCCTGCAGTCTCCCCCACCCCCTTCTGGACGCTCTCAGCCCGCAGGCCAGCTCCCCGCCAGCCGGCGGCTCAGCTTTCGGGTTACTGCAGTTCAAACAGCACGTGCCGCCCGCGCTCCTGGCCGCGGCGGCGGCGGCGCAGCCCCGGGAGGGGGCGGGGAGGCGCGCTCGCGGCGCGCTGGCTCTCCTCCGCGCCTCCCGCAGGCGCTGGGGAAATCCACAGGATAAACACCCACTTTCTCGTTTTCTGGATGGGAGGGGTCGGTGCGCCCTGATGCCCCGCCGCGCCTCCGCTGCCCTCCCATCCCCTCGTGCTCCCCCCACTGTCCAGCCCGCGCGCGCAGTGGCCCCAATTTCACCTCGCCCCGCCCCAACGGGGCCCCGGAACCGCTGCGCACGAGGCGCCCCCGACCCCCGCGCCCGCTGCCGGGCGCTATTACAGCAACCTGTGGCGGGCAGGCTAGGTCTGAGTTTAGAATGATCCGTCGGAATTCACAGGGGGAAATGTGGCAAGAAGGGGAGACCCAGCCATCGTCTGCCCCCTTTCTTCTTCCAGTTTTGGGGAGCACGGGTGAGGATTGGCGTTCGAGGCCTCGAGCCCCTCATGTCCAAACCACCCCCTCAAAAAGCCACCCGCTGGACCCACAGTGGGCCAGCCAGAGGGCCGACCCGGCGGAAACCTGTGCAGGCCCTCGAGCCGCATCGCAGCAGGGAACCCCAGGATGGTGTGCACGCGGGGCCCGGTTGAGGCGGAGACGTGCCCAGGACTCTGAGGGCGCCTCGCCCCAAGAGGTGGATGCATGGGAGCGGGGGGCCGAGCGGGGCGGCGGGGCGCTCACCTTGCGCTTGTTGCGGTGGATGTCGCCGATGGAGTTGGCCACCGTGTTGGGGCCCAGGAGCATGCGGGTGCTGCGCGGCCACTCGGTGCTCACGAGGTGGTGCTCGCCCATGAGGATCTTGCGCACGTTCTCCGCGCCCGTCACGCGAATCAGCGGCCGCCCCAGCAAGTGCGTCTTGAACACGTTGCCGTACTTCTCCCTCCGCGAGGACTGGAAGCCGGAGCCCTGCGGGAGCCACAGTGGAGACCTCGCTGAGGGCGCACGCACCGGAGGCCCAGCTTCCAGGGCGCGCGGGGTGGGTGTGGGGGGACCCTGACCCCCGCGCCCCCCCCCCCCGCAATGCACAGCACGCGCGTAGGCTTTATTTTTCATGGCAAACACAAAACCTGGAAGCAGGGCCCAGCGGGTGACAAGTAATGCAAGGCGGCGGGAGCCCCAGGGGCACCCCGGGGGAGCTGCTTTCCACTACCGACTATCGGGAGGGAAAAGGCATCCCGGACGGCAGCACCCGACGCTCGAGCCTCTGTCGCCCTTCCTACCACCCCCAGGGCCTCCTCCTGCTCTTGGAATCAGTCTTTCCAGGCTGCGGGCCACGGGCTGGCGAGACCCCGCGGGGTGGCCGCGGGCCAGAGCTTATTTATAGCGGCGAGCGGCCCGAGCCCCAAAGCCGGCTCCACGGCGGGGGGCGGGTTCCCTAGGCTCTCGGGTGTGCACTTCGAAGGGACCCGGGGGCTTTCAGCGGGCTCCGATCACAGCCGGAGAGCCGAGAGGTCCCCGGAGCGACGTGCCCGGGAAATGACCGAGAAGGACTTTCTTCGCCGCCCTGGAGTCGGGCGCGGGAGCGGGAGGAGGGCGCGTCCCGCGGGGCGGGGCCGGGCGGCCGGGCGGCCTTCGCGGGTAACCGGATCCCCCGCGGCGGCGCTGGCGGAAGGGAGCCAGGCCCGAGCCCCGGCCGCACGCGGAGGAGCCGGCGGGGCCGGCCCCCGGAGGGCACCGGAAACCGGGGGGACCTCCGAGGGGCGGGGGCGGGGGCGTCCCGCTCACCTTTGACGTAGGAGCTGGCCGCCCCACCCCGCGTTAACCCCTCTCCTGCCCGGGCCGCGCCGGGGGACGCGGGGAGGGGCGCCACCTGTCCCGCCGCCCGGCCCTCCCGCCCCTCGTCGCGAGGTGCCGGCTCCAGGCTCCCGGGCAGGCACGCCGAGGGGGCGGCGGGGCTCCCCTGTCCCCGGGCGCCCCCCCCCCCCCCC
>PVJC01025294.1:0-24877 GCA_004026665.1 Murina feae | reverse complement strand
GGAGACACCCTTATGGGGCAAGAGTTGTTTCAGTGGGGCTTTTGTGCTCACTGCATCTGCCCCGAGTGTGTTCCTTGTGGATCTGAGTTTTATTTAGGATGGTCCCACTCTGGCCACTGGGTGGGGGCTGGCTCCTGTATCTTTAAGGAGGTGTTGAGTTAGCCTTTGCCTTAGGCTACTCAGCCTTTTATATGCAAAAACCTCTGACGCAGCTTGGGAGGGGCGGGGCCTCGGGGAGTTTGCAGAGCAGGGCGGAGCAAGTAGCTATGGCTGCTTCCCAGCCCTGCGCCAAGAGACACTGGGTCTCTGTGTCCCGCGGTAATTGCTGCAAGCAATGCTGAGAGAAACCAGCCCTGGATCTCCTTCCGGTGCCAGTCAGTTCCCCCTCTACGAGTGTGCGTGCATCTGGGTCCTCAGAAACTCGCCTGGAACTGGAGTTCAGAGCTGCCAGGAGCTTGTGGTACCCTCTGGTTTGAAAAAGAACCACGTCCTCCCGTTCCAGCCCTCTCCCCGAGCCCCGAGCGCGCGCCTCTGTACCTCTGTACTTTGCCTCCGCCACTCCTCTGAGTCTCAGACTCTTTCTAGTTGTAGAATTTTCACTCAGCCAGCCTTCCTGTGGGTGTGAGTGGTGTCCGTGTTTTCTTTTCGTGGATATTCTGAAATAGTTGTTCACGGCTGCATTTACGGTGTTTACCTTATGCCACCATCTTGAATTCTCCTCCAGAATTTTTTTTAATGTGTATATACTAGAGGCCCAGTGCATGAAACTCATGCACTGGTAGGGTCCCTAGCAGCTGGCAGTGGCTGGCTGGATACTCCTTCCCTTCCCCTGGCCAGCCCCACCCGCTGGTTGAACTCCCAGTCCAGGGGACAATTTGCATACTATGCTTTAATTATATAGGGTTTTTCGTTGTTGTTAGTATTACAGATGTCCCCCCACCCTTACCATTTACTCCCCTCCTCCCAATCCCCATCCCAGGTCTTCACCACACTATTGCCCGTGTCAAGGGACTATGCATATAATTATATAAGTTCTTATATTTATCTCTTCTTGTCCCCCCATACCTTCATAAAAGTATGTTAGTCTGTTCATGCCTCTATGCTTCAGGTCTTATTTTGTTGGTCAATTCATTTTGTTCATTAAATTCCACAAATAAGTGGGATCATTTGATATTTGTCTTTCTCATATTAGCTTATTTTACTTAGCATAATATTTTCCAGGTTCATCTATGCTGTCCCAAAGGTAAAGAGATCCCTCTTTTTTATAGCTGCATAGTATTCCTTTGTGTAAATGCCCCACAGCTTTTTTATCCATTCATCTACTGATGGTCACTTGGATATTTCCAAATCTTAGCTATTATAAATAATGCTACAATGAACACAGGGATGCATATATCTTTATGATTGGTGTTTCAGGATTCTTAGGATGTATTTCTAGAAGTGGGATCTCTGGATCAAATGGAAATTCCATTTTTAATTTTTTTGAGGAAACTGCATAGTGGCTGCACCAATGTGCAGTCTCACTAGCAGTGAACCAGTGTTCCCTTTTCTCCACATCCTCGCCAGCACTTGTTGTTTGTTGATTATTTTATGGTAACCATTCTGACAGGTGTGAAGTGATATTTCATTGTGGTTTTAATTTGCATTTCTCTGATGATTAGTGACTTTGAACATTTTTTCATATGTCTCTTGGCCATTTGTATATCCACAAAGGGAGAGTCTTAAAAGCAGCAAGGGAAAGCAGTTAGTTACCTACAAGGGAGCTCCCATAAGACTCTCAGCTGATTTCTCATCACAAACTTTGAAAGCCAGTAGGGAGTGGCAATAAATATTCAAGGTGACAAAAGCAAAGACCTACAACCAAGATTACCCAGCAAAGCTATCATTTAGAATTCAAGGTCAGGTAAAGAGCTTCCTAGACAAGAAAAAGCTAAAGGAGCTCATCACCACCAAACCAGTATTACATGAAATGTTAAAAGGTCTTTTTTAAAAAAAAAAAGAAAGGGGAGAAAAAAGATGAAAAATGAGCAATAAAGTGAGGATAAATACAGATCTATCAACAATTGAATCTAAAAATGAAAATAAATGAACAAGCCTTGACTGGTGGCTCATTCAGTTTGTTGAACATCATCCCATACACCAAGTGGTTACTGGTTCAATTCCTGGTCAGGGCACATGCCTGGGTTTTGGGCTTGATCCCCAGTAGAAGGTGTGCAGGAGGCAGCCAATCAATGTTTCTCTGTCATTGATGTTTCTATCTCTCTCTCCCTCTCCCTTCCTCTCTGTCTAAAAATCAATAAAAACATATTTAAAATAATATAATAAACAAATAAGCGGAACAGAAACAGACTCATAGATACAGAGAACATTTTGATGGTTGCCAGATGGGATAGAGATTAGGGGGATGGATTAAAAAGGTGAAGAGATTTAAAAGTACAAATTAATAGTTACAGAATAATCATGGGAGTGTAAAATATAGCATAGGGAATATATATTCTAAATTCCAAGAAAGCGATGGATTAAGTGGAAGCTACCCCAGTATTCTACCAGGATCAAACCAGAATTAGAACTCAAATAGAGAAAAATCATTCTGAACAACCAACTGAAGACTAGCTGGAGAGAATATAGCCAAGTACGTAAAGAGGAGGCCCTATCAAGACTGGTAGGAAGTGCAGAGGCACAAGAGAGCTGGCCAGGCTCTCATAAGCAGCAGCTGAAGTTTCAGAGGGATATCTCAGCTACAGGGGGTTCCCTCTGAGAAGTCTGGGGTCTAAACCCCAAGCTGGGTTTCCCACCCCAGAAAACCAGGATTGAGAAAGGTGGCTACATAACATCAGGCTGTGAAAACCAGCAGGGTTTCTTTTCACCAGGGAGAGATGGCTGGAAATGCAGATGCCCCTTTAAAGAGAAAATGCAGAAAATTTCATGAATAGCCATTTTCTTTGGACTCTGACAGAGGGAGGGCAGAATACACTAGAGCTATGGGAGAAAAATCTGGGTGTCATGACTCTGGGGATAGAGATCAGAGGACAGCAGCCTGTCACCCAGTGTTGAGTCATTCTCACATACTTCAGAGGACATCTTCCTCAGGCAGATCTTTACCACCTGGCAGCTTTAGCCTGGGGCAGGGAGCAATTGTCCCATCTGTTGGAAAATTTCTCGCTCCACCCTGTGGAGTTTACACTTGCTATGCTCTATAGCCTGAGGCTCATTAAGGGACTGAGAATAACAATCAGCCTCCAGGCAGATGCAGATTTCATGATGCTTTGAGTCTTTGCCTAATCTATTTCTAGCCCTGGGGCTAGGAAAACAGACTTTGCTGATTTTGGGCCTTCCCAAATGTACCCAACCCCAGCAGAGGGAGCCACAAGCTGTGCATCACTAATAGCTCCAAAGAGGATACTCAGGGCCAATCAAAAATATTTTCTGAGAAGAAACCAAGATAGCAGCATAGGTGAACACCGGAATTGCTGCTGGGCACAACCATTTAAAACCACAATGAAAAGAAAAAACGGACACCACCCAGACCCACAGGAAGGCTGGCTGAATGGAAATTCTACAACTAGAAAGAGACTGAGACTCAGAGGAAGTGCAGAAATAAAGTGCAGAGGTATGGAGGCTAGCATGAAGGGGCTCGTGGAAAGGGCTGGCAGCATTTTGTAACAGAGAGAGGCACAAGCTGCCGACGGCTCTGAACTCCAGTTCCAGGCAAGTTTCTGGGGACCCAGAATCATACAGGGAGGAGCTGGACTGTCTGGCACTGTTTGGCACAGGGAGGAACTCCAGAGTGGCTTGAGACCCGGTACCTCTTAGGGCAGGGCTGAGAATCAGCCATAGCTGTAGATTCCCCAAAACCTAGCTCCACCCAAGCTGTGCACAGAGGCTTTTGTGTATAAAAGGCTGGGAAGCCCCAGGCAGAAGCTAAAATAGCACCTCCTTGGAGTTCCAACAGACTGTGTACCCAGTGGTCAGAGTGGGACCACCCAGACTACAACTCCTCAGACTCATAAGGGACACACTCAGGGGGCAGACTCAGTGGGCACCAAAGCCCCACTGAAGCATGTCTTGCCCCATAAGGGTGTCTCCAGCATAGAAGTTCTCCCACCATAGACACAGTTTATTAAAGCCACTCTGTCAATGCAGGGAAGCAGCCAAAATGCAGAGAAAAAGAAACAGATCACAAATTACAGAAATGGAGGAAAGCAAATGACTACATATAGAGTTCAAAACCACGATTATAAGGCTTTTCAAGAATATTCTAGAGACTGCTGATAAATTTAGTGAGACCCTCGAGTATATGAAAAAGGACCAGCTAGAAATTAAGCGTACACTGACTGAAATAAAGAATAATATACAAGATTATAGAAGAACTAAAATGGCGACATGAGGTGTGTACCTAGATGCTCAGCCTCCACAACTAAATTGTAGAAATACAACTATATAGTGAAAGGCCATCCTCCGGAACCAAGGGAGGGGAAGCTTTGCAACTAGAAGTCAGGAGGAGTGCATTGAGACTGGGTAGAGGCTCCTGGTGCCAAAACAGAGAGGTACGGAGGCGTGGAACAGAAGTGGTGGCGCGGGTGAAAGGGTGGCAGCTGTGCCTGAATCCGCGGCTTGGGAGGAGATTATAAACTCCAGGGTCACACTGAACACGGTGCGGGCTGTCTGGCAACAGGGCAGAAGATCAGTGGCATTCTAGCAGAGCTGTTTGCAGCGATCACTGACATGGAGATTCAGGGACTCAGAGGTGTGCAAACCCAGGGCTTGGAGGCTCCAGGTCCGGGAGAGGCTGCAAGTCAGTGGAAGGGCAGCCATTGTGGGTTGCTCCACCCCAGCGATTCTGAGACCCCCACCCCACCCCACCTGCAACCCCGCCCAAGCTGTGCACCTGCCTGCCTGCAGCATAACCTGAGGGACTGCAGCTGGGACAGAACTCCAAAAGTTCCAAACCCCAAACAACGAGGAGAAAGGCCTGCAGGTCATTTCCTACTAGTGATACCTCCCAGTGATAACTGCAACAAGACTGTGCACTCAGCCTTCAAAGGCATACAACCAGAGTGTCCACCCCAGGTGATTGGGGAGGCTGAATGACTGGACCCTAAAGGACACCTAGTGCAGAAACCACTCCATCAACACAGCCAAAATGCAGAGACAAAGAAACAGATCACAAATGACAGAAATGGAGGAAAGCAAACTACTGGATATAGAGTTCAGAACTATGTTTTTAAGGTTTTTCAAGAATTTTCTAGAATATGCCAATAAACTTAGTAATATTATACAGAGATCCATCACTAGACTAGAGGTTTGCAATAATTAAGTCAAAGATTTGAAACATGAAAAAGCAAAAAGCACCCAACTGGAAGAGAAAAAAAAAAAAGAATCCAGAAGTGTGAAGATAGTGTAAGGAGCATCTGGGACAACTTTAAGCATACCAACATAAGAATTATAGGTGTGCCAGAAGAAGAGAAAGAGCAAGATATTGAAAACCTATTTGAAGAAATAATGACAGAAAACTTCCCCCACCTGGTGAAAGAAATAGTCCAGGAAGTGCAGAGGACTCCAATCAAAAGGAACCCAAGGAGGACCACACCAAGACACATCATAATTAAAATGCCAAGGGCAAAAGACAAAGAGAGAATATTAAAAGCAGCAAGAGAAAAGCAGTTAGTTACCTACAAGGGAGTACCCATACGACTGTCAGCTGATTTCTCAACAGAAACCATGCAGGCCAGAAGGGAGTGGCAAGAAATATTCAAAGTGATGAAGAGCAGGAACCTACAACGAAGATTACTCTACCCAGCAAGGCTATCATGTAAAATTGATGGTCAGATAAAGAACTTCACAGACAAGAAAAAGCTAAAGGAGTACATCACTACCAAACCAGGATTATATGAAATGCAGAAGGGTATTCTTTAAGAAGAGGAGGAAGAAGAAAAAGGTAAATATAAAAAGTATGCACAACAAAGTGACAACAAATACATATCTATCAACAAGTGAATATAACTATTAAGTCAATAGAAATATCTGATGAAAAGAATAAACTGGTGAATAAAATATAAGTAAAGGCATAGAAAGGGAATGGACTGATATTTCTCAGGGGGAAGGGGACATGAGGGGTATGGGAAGAGAATGGATAAAACTCTTACATCTATGGATGAAGACATTGGGGGGAGGTAAGGGCACGGGGTGAGTGGAGGAACCAGGTGGAGGGGAGCTATGGGGGTTTAAAAAAAGGAACATCTGTAACAATCTGAACAATAAAGAATATTAAAAAAAGAATAATATACAGAGATCCAACAGCAGACTAGAGGATCGCAAGAATCAAATCAAAGATATGAAATATGAAGAAGCAAAAACCATCCAGCCAGAAAAGAAAAAAGAAAAAAGAATCCAAAAATATGAAGATAGTATAAGGAGTCTCTGGGACAACTTCAAGTGTACCACCACCAGAATTTAGGGGTGCCAGAAGAAGAGAGAGAGCAAGATATTGAAACCTATTTGAAGAAATAATGACAGAAAACTTCCCCTACCTGGTGAAAAAAATGGACTTACAAATCCAGGAAGCACAGAGAATCCCAAACAAAAAGAATCCAAGGAGAACCACATCAAGACACATCATAATTAAAATGCCAAGGGCAAAAGACAAGGAGAGAATCTTAAAAGCAGCAAGAGAAAAGCAGTTAATTACCTACAAGGGGCACCCATATGACTGTCAGCTGATTTCTCAACAGAAACTTTGCAGGCCAAAAGGGAGTGGCAAGAAATATTCAAAGTGATGAATAGCACGAACCTACAACCAAGATTACTTTACCCAGCGAAACTATCATTCAGAATTGAAGATCAGACAAAGAGCTTCACAGACAAGAAAAAGCTAAAAGAGTTCATCACCACCCAACGCATATTATATGAAATGCTGAAAGGTATCCTTTGAGAAGAGGAAGAATAAGAAACAAGTAAAGATAAAAATTATGAACAACAAATACATATCTATCAAGAAGTGAACCTAAAAATCAAGTGAATAAAAAATATCTGATGAACAGAATAAACTGGTGAATAGAATTGAATCAGGGGCATAGAAAGGGAGTGGACTGACAATTCACAGGGGGAAAGGGATGTTGGGGGTGTGGGAAGAGACTGGACAAAAATTGTACACCTATGGATGAGGACAGTGGGGGAGGGATAAAGCCAGAGGGTGGGGTGGGAACTGGGAGGAGGGGAGCTATGGGAGGGAAAAAAGAGGAACAACTGTAATAATACAAACAATAAAGATTTAAAAAAAAATAGTATCTGACACTGGCCTTCACCAGAAACCCTAGAAAAAGACTGGGAGTCATAGCAGATCTACATAATATGTAGAAATAAACCTAAACAGGCAGCCAAAATGGGGAGGAAAAGAAACAAGGTCCAAAAAAAGAACAAGAGAATTCTCCAGAAGAGCTAAGTGAAATGGAGATAAGAAATTTATCAGATATAGAGTTCAAGGTAATGATTACCAGGATGTTTAACATCATGAAAAGAGATATAGAGATGTTAAAAAGCAATCAGTAAGCAATAAATAATGACATAACAGAAATAAAGAATATACTAGAAGGCATAAATTGCAGATTATAGGAAGCTGAGGAGCAGATTGGTGAATTAAAAGACAGAGTAGAAAAAAAATCACTGAATCAGAGAACCAAAAAGAAAAAACAATTTCAAAACAGGAGGACAATTAAAGGGAGCAGTGGAACAACATGAAACATAATATCTGGATCATAGGAGTGCCAGAAGAGGAAGGAAGTTACGAGGGATAGATAATCTATTTGAAAAAGGAATGACAGAAAACTGCCCTAAGCTGGTGAAGGAAAAAAGTCACATAAGTTGAGGAAGCAGAGAGAGTCCCAATCAAAATTAACACAAAGAGAACTACAGCAAGACACACCATAATTAAGATACCAAAATTAAAGACAAAGAGAGAATCTTAAAAGCAGCAAGAGAAAAGCAATTTGTTCCCTACAAATGAGCTACTTAAGGTTGCCAGCTAATTTCTCAATAAAAACTCTACAGGCCAGAAGTTCCTGTAATGGCATAAAATATTCAAGGTAATGAAAAGTAAGGATCTAAAATCAAGACTACTATATCCAGCATGGCTATCATTCAAATTTGAAGGTGAAATCAAGAGCTTTCCAGACCAATAATAATAATAACAATAATAATGAAAAGCTAAAGGAGTGTATTATCATCAAACCTACTTTGCAAGAAATGTTAAAGGGACTGTTAGAGAGAGAGAGAGAGAGAGAGAGAGAGAGAGAGAGAGAGAGAGGGGAGCATAGGCATAAAAAATCAAAATGGCAATAATAACCTTTCAATAATAACCTTAAATGTAAAATGGATTAAATGCTTCAATCAAAAGACATAGGGTAGCTGAAGGATAAGAAAACATGACCTAGCACCTCAAAACTTCTCTCAGGGGAGAAAATAGCAACTGAATAGGCAGACTTTTCTTGCATCTTCTCCCAGAGCCATACAAAAAATAAAACTAAAGTGGGGAACATACACCCGTAATTACCAACTGAGGTCCAGCTGAAGAGAGAACTATACCAAGGAAAGACAGAAAACACCTTGAGACTGATAGGAAGGACAAGGGTACCAGAGGAGCTGCCCCACCTTCCAGGGGTGGCAGGCAGAGAGTGAGCAGGGAGTATTGGACTACAGGAGGTTCTGTTTCCTCAGAAGAAAGAAGCTCCAAAGCATGGAGTACCAGAGATAAGACTCATGGCCCATGTAACATCCAGCTGTGAAAGGTGCCAGGTCTACTGGCCTCAGCAGAGTCTGGAGCCGGTTGGACAGAAAGCTACAGTTTCTGTGTGTGTGTGTGTGTGTGTGTGTGTGTGTTTAAACCCAAAGCACAGGAGTTTTCATTTGCAGCTACTCACAGAGGCTTTGGCGCAGGGAGGGAGACTCAGATTTGAGGTGCCTAAGGAGAGGCTGGGGTGGGAAGTATTGAGGAGAGATGTGGAAAATCAGCAGGCAGGAGTCCCCCAAGCTGAAAAGGCTGTATTTCCTGAGAGGAGCTAGCTGCTCCCGGTAGCCTCAGGGCAGGAAAAGAAAAAAAAAACTCGCCCTAGGTGATATAAACTGTCCCACACACAGGAGTCCTGCCTACCACACCCCGCATTTTGACCTTTTAAGAAGAAATAAAAGCAAGGGGTTTTAACAGTCTCAGGGAGCATAGGTGACTGGATTGGGGGAGGGACTTCCTGTTCCACTATCCCAAGAACCAGACTGGTACTTTCTCCACACGGTAGAGCTGATAGAAACTCCAGGTTTCTGGCCGATGCCACTGGACTGCATACAAGGATCTCTGCCGATCTAAGGGCAGAGTAATAATTTGGGGCACTTATGGAGGAGTAGCTCTGGGAACCACACCAATCACATTTCCTGAAATCTGCACAGCACCTCCCGCATCTGAAACCCTTTCAGAAACAGACTTTTGAGTGATTAAGACTGACAGTTGGCTAGCAGGCACAAGTGGGCAGGAGCAAAGCCCAGGGACCCAGGGGAAGTGTGCTGACCCAGTCCTGGGCCCCATGCTGCTAACAAACCTGCTGTAGAGGGCAGATTGGCCCCTCCTGCTTGCAGCCAAGTCCTGAGAAGACAGACACAAACTGTGTATTGCTTGGAGCTTCAAACAAGTTCTTGAAAGCCAAAGGACAGTGTTGACAGTGGTTAGCACCTAAGTACCTCACAGGAAGCCCAGAATTGGCAAACAGAACAGTTGGCCACAGTCATCAGGAAAGTAGGATCCAAAGGGAGCTCCCATTTGGAACTAAATTCTGCTGAAATAAGCTCCACTTCACGTTTTTCTTTTTCTCTTTTTTTTCTTTTTCTTCTTATTTTTCTTCTCTTTTTCTTTTAAATTTTTCTCTTTCTTTTATTTCTCCCTTTTTAAAAAATTTATCTATCTGCTTTATTGATTTTATTCCACTGTCTATGGTATCATTCATATATCTCATTTTCCTCTTCTCTTTTCTTACTCAATTTTTTTCTTTATCTCTTTTCTTTTACTAGTCCTGCTTTCTCATCTTTCCTCTCCCCTTTCCCATTTTTATTGCGAGTCTACCCACTTTTGCCTCTATCTTCCTTTTCAATTTTTTGTTTTCTGTCCTTACCCTTTATTTTAAACCATTTTTTCCCCTACACTCCTAATTCTTTACTCGTGTTTTCTTTATTTCAGCTCTGCATCTACATATTCTTCTTACCCTCCCCGCCCTTTTTGTTTTTGTTGTTTGTTTTCTTATTTTATTTTTCTCATATTTTACCTTTCTTTTCTTCTATCATTCTTGCTCTCTTTTTTCTTTCCTAATCTCTCTTCTCTGATGATTGCTTTTGTTGTTTCTATAGGGGTCTTGTGTATGTTTTAATTTTGTTTCTTTTGTTTTGCATTTTGTGATGTTGTATTTTGTTATATTCCATCATCACCTCCACAACAGCTAGTATGACATGGTCAGGGGTGAGTGACATATTCATCAAGACTGAGAGGAGATACCATCTACAAAAGAAACCCAACTACAACAGGAGAACCCAAATAACTCAAGCAAGGGACTTTCCTAAAGCACCCAGCTCAGGAGATCTATGAGACTACACCACAGGGTCTCACAAAACACCTGCTACATAAGGTAACTCACAAAGTCTGGGAGGCATAGCAGTTTGTTCTAATTCATAAAAATAAATACAAAGGCACAGAAAAAAATGAGAGACAGAGAAATAACCCTAAAATGAAAGAAAAGGAGGAATCACCAGAGAAAGAACTAAAGAAAATGAAAGCAAGCAATTTGTCAGGTAAAGAATTCATAGAAATGGTAATAAGGGTGCTCAAATAATTCAGTGAGAACTATCAGCAACTTAATGAGAATTATAAGGGAGTTAATGAGAGCTACACCAACATGAAAAGAAATCTTGAAACAATAAACAAGAATCAATTGAAAATGAGGAATGATGTAGCTGAAATAAAGAACACCATGTAAGGATTCAAAAGTAGGCTAGAAGAAGCTAAGGACCAACTTCTTCAAATGGAAAAAAAAATTAAAAAGCAGGAGAGTTTAAGGAAGCTTCAGGACATCATGAAATGTAGCTACATTCACATTATAGGGGTACCAGAAGGAGAAGAATCCAAGCAAGGAATAGAGAACTTGTTTGAAGAAATAATGGCAGAAAATTTCCCTAACTTGATGAAGGAAAAAGTCACTCAAGTTCAGGAAACATAGAGTCCCAATGAAGATGAACCCCAAAAGTCCCACACTTAGGCACATATTAATTAAAATGGCAAACGTTAAAGACAAAGAAAGGTTCTTAAAGGCTTCAAGGGACCTCCCATTAGACTGTCAGCTGATTTCTCAATAGAAACACATCAGGCAAGAATATATTTGCTCATGATACATTTGATGAGGGGTTAATTTCCAAAATATATAAAGAACTCATACAACTTCAAAAAGGGAAGACAAACAATCAAATTACAAAATAGGCAAAAGACCTAAATAGACACTTCTCCAAAGAGGACATACAGATGGCCAAGAGACATATGAAAAAATAGTCAGTCACTAATCATCAGAGATATGCAAATTAAAATGGCAATGAAGTATTACCTCACATCTGCCAGAATGATTTCTATCAATAAGTCAACAAATGACAAGTGCTGGTGAGGATGTAGAGAAAAGGGAACCCTAGTGCAGTGTTGGTAGAAATGCAGACTGGTGCAGACACTATGGAAAACAGTGTGGAGTTTTCTCAAAAAAATTAAATATTTAACTGCCATTTGACCCAGTGAATATATCCTAAGAATCCTGAAATACCACCTGAGGTGTTTTCCTGCCAATTAGCAGATGTACTAATGTCACATTAGAAAAACTAAGGACTGAATAAATAATTTTTTCTCATTCATTTTTTAAAAATTTATCTTTAGTGTTGAGTATTACAGATGTCCCATTTTTTTCTTCCTGTTGATCCCCTGCTTTCCACTCCCATCTTTTCCCCAGACCCTTACCACACTATTGCCTATGTCCATGGGTTATGCATATAAGTTCTTTGGTTAATTTCTTCCCACCCTCCCTTTGAAAATTGTCAGTCTGTTGCATGCTTCCATGTCTGTGGATCTATTTTGTTTGTCAGTTTATTTTGTTCATTAGATTCCACATATAAATATGATCATGTGATTTTTGTCTTTCTCTGGCTTATTTCGCTTAACGTAATATTCTCCAGGCCCCTTCATGTTGTCTCAAAGGGCAAGAGATCCTTCTTTTTCACTGCTGCATAGTATTCCATGATATTGGAGCCCCTTAGACGTCCAGCATGGTTCAGGGTTCCTGTTCAGGGTTCGAGTTCTGAAGGAGGCCGCACACAAAATGAAGAGAGAGAGACTAGAAGAGAATCAATTTGGAAACTGGGGGACCAGGCATGGCATCTTTCCTCTACCAGGGTAGATTGCCCACTGATGCCTGGGTCTCACCAGCCTTTTATTGAGTCTCTGAGAAAACAATCATATCCTTAGGCAGGAAATTCCAAGGAAGAATTTTACATGTAATTAACAAGTAGGGATTTGCTGTAATCAACAATGTTTCAACTTAAACAATGGGTGCATCACTCTGACCTTTCAGAGCAACCAAAGTAGGCTAAAAATAATCAATTTCCAGCACTATGATGCAAGTGTACCACACTTTTTTATCTACTCATCTACTGATGGGCACTTGGGCTGTTTCCAGATCTTAGCTATTGTAAATATACTGCTATGAACATAGGGGTGCATACATTTTTTCTGATTGGTGTTTCATGCTTCTTAGGATATATTCCTAGAAATGTGATTACTGGGCCAATTGGTAGGTCCATATTTAATTTTTTGAGGAAACTTCATGCTGTTTTCCGTAGTAGTTGTACCAGTCTGCATTCCAAGGAACTCAACAACCTTCTAAAATATGAGAAAGGGAGATATTGTACATGCTGTTGACCTATACCAATATTTTTTGCTCCTCCACTTCCATTTTTACACTTTATGAGGCATAATTTTGTATAATAAAATGCATATATTTATAGCATACCATTTGATAAGGGTGATACATATACAACTATAAAATCATCACCACAAATAAAATGTTGAATTTTTCCATTATTCTCAAAAGTTTCTCAGTCTCTTTTCAGTCCACCCTTCCTTCAGCCTATCCATAGGCAAGCTATGGTCTGCATTCTTTATATATGTTATTTTGTATTTTCTAGAATTTTATATAAATGGAAAATATGGTTTATATTCTTTGTATGGCTTCTTTTATTCAGCATAGTTATTTTGATATCTATCCATATCATGTGTATCAGTAGTTCATTTTTTTTCTTGAGTACTGTTTCACTCCATGGATATACCACAATTTTTGTTCATTATTCACTTGCTGATAAACCTTTAGATTGTTTTCAGTTTTTGGTTATTACAAATAAAGATGCTATAATCATTTGTTTACAAGTCTCTGTGTAGACAATGACTTTTTGTTTTGTGTAAAAACCTAGGAATGGAATGGCTAGTTTGTAGAAATTTATATATTAAAATGTTTTGAAAATTGCCTATTTTTTTCTGAAGTAATTGTACCATTTTATATTTCTTCTGGCAGTATATGGAAGTTCTGGTTGCTTTATATCTTCACCAACACTTCTATGGTCAGCCTTTTTAATTTTAGCCATTCTAATGGCTATGTAGTGGTATTTCAGTGTGGCTTTAATTTGCATTTCCCTGATGACTAATGATGTTGAGCAACATTTCATTTTTTTTAAGGTTTCTGTTCAAATCTTTTGTCTATTTTTATTGGATTTTTTGTTTTCTTAGTATTGGGTTATAGGACTACTTTATATATTCTAGGTATAATCCTTTTGCCTGATAGATGTGTTATGAATATTTTCTCCCAGTCTGTGGTTTGCCTTTTCATTTTCTTTACTGTGACTTTCAAAGAGTAAATGATTTAAAATTTGATGAAGTCCAGCTTATCAACACCCTTTTATGACTTCTTTCATGTTTTTTCTAAGAAAACTTTCCTATCCCAGGATTGCAAAGATTTCCTGTCATATTTTCTTTTAGAAGTTTTATAGTTGTAGGTTTTACATTTAAATTTTATCAATTTTACATTACTTTTTGTGTATGATCTAAGACAAGGGTCTGTATTAGTAAGGCTGCCATACAAAGTACCACAAACTGGGTGGCTTAAAACAGCCAGACATATATTGTCTTGTTGTTTTAGAGGCTGGAAGATCAAGATCAAGGTGTCGGCAGGGCCATTCCCTTTTCAAAGACTCTAAGGAAGAATCCTTCTTGGCTCTCCCAGCTTCAAGAATTGTGGCTCCTGACAATTCTTGGTGTTACTCGGCTTACAGATGCATCACTCCAATCGCTACCTCCACCATCACATGGAATTCTCCCTGTGTCTACATCTTTACATGACCATCTTCTTTTTATTTTTTAATTTTGTTTTATTGCTTAAAGTATTACAAAGAGTATTACATATGTTTCCCCACCCCCCACCCCCCGACATTCCCCTGGTACATGGCCATCTTCTTAGAAGGATACCAGTCATATTGGATTAGGGGCCCATCCTACTCCTATATGAACTCAACTTCACCAATTTCACCTACAATGACTCTATTTCCAAGTAAGTTCCCATTATGAGGTACTGGGGGTTAGAATTTCAACATGTCTTTTTTTGGGGTGCGGACACAATTCAATCCAAGACAGTGTCAGTGTTCATTTTTTAATTCTCCCCTGTGTACCAGTGTCTAATCAGTAGACTGAAATCACATAGTAACTTTAACATAAAATTTTACATAAATAAGTATTAATTGTAACAGAAAATTGGAGGAATAGAAAGTTGGCTTGTAAGGGGTAAAAAGAACCTCTAAAGATTATAAAAGTAGCAGATGTAAAAACTAGTCACCAGTGTGAGGGCTTAGATAAGGCACCAAAGAAGAAGAAATCCCTCCTCCAGGGCTGAGATTCAGGGGGGCAGGTGTGGCCATGGCTGACTGGATAAGAGAAGTTTGCTAAGTTGCTGTGCCAGTGAACTCACTAGGCATAGGCAATTTGGGGTGCTAGAGTAAGCTGTGCAGAGAGAAGTGCCATGCTGGCATCATTCTGCTGTGAAAGTGCATCATTGTGCTGCCCAACATGGGCTATGTGGAGCTGCCCACAGGGATGAGCCATGTGCCACTGCCAACAGGGCACATAAAATAATGTAGGAGCCCAACTTGATAGCAACCCTTGCTTCAGGAGCCTAGTGAGAGAAGCACATTGGATCCTACCTCTCCTTCCTCCAGTGTCCCTGTAGTATTCTCTACTAACAACACTTAGCACCATATCAGCAGGCAAAGGAGAAATATTTACAGGACTCAGCTCCATTATCTCACAGCAGGCAATGAAATATGAATTTATATCTGAGAGGCAATAAGTTGATAACTGACACAACCTACCCCTTTAGCCACCCAAGTTCCATATACATCCTTTTACACACATTGCAACTTCTGAAAAATTGCAAAACAACTTTATATTTCTACTTAACAATGCACAGGGCATCCTTACGAGTAAAGAAGTTTTCACTCTTTCCCCAAAATAAAGAGGGTTAAGGTCCAAGTAGTCACTATATCCATCACTGGTTATATTAATTAATCTTCAAATTTATCACAATTCTGTTTATTATTCTACTATCCTAAGGACTGAGTTATAAAGTTAACCAACAATAACCTATATATAAAATAAAAAAATGGGACAAGGAAGGAGATCAACAAAAGAGTTGACATCTATATATAAAAGCCAAGCAACTTGAATGATAGAGTGACTGGAATGAACGGAATAACTGGGCACTATGACACGGCCCCCTCAACCTCCCACAGCCCCTCCTCCCAGCTGGCCTCACCCCTGATCAACGCTCCCATGGGGGTGGGGGCAGCCGGCCAACCTCCCATGGACCCTCCCTCCCATTGACCCAGCTCTGAATGGCCCCCATCGGGGCGGGCAGCCAGACCCCACTCATGCACAAATTTGTGCACCAGGCCTTTACTATACATATAATAAGCAATGAGAAAATATGCAAAACTATACAGGCCTCATTTCTTCAATTGGCCATAAGGCCATAATTTATATTTATGCCCCCCCCCCCCCACTGCCCAGTCTGTATTTTCCTCAATCAGAGCTTCAGCTGATGGGGTTCTTTCCCTGGTGGAATAACTCAAACCTTCATTCCCAACAGGACTGCGAGGCAATTACCTTGCTTTTTGTGTGTGTGTGGCTCCATGGTTTCCATTAACCCTTAATATTGGGCATGGAAATACTAAAGCTATCCCAGAAACCCACCTGGATTCCATACATAATCCTGTTTGCCCCTATTGTGTAGCACCAACTCAGTTGCCCCTATTGGCAGCTAAGATCAGTATTCCAACCAGCAGAGTAACCCTTTTTCTGCCTATTGTTTCAGTAACGTAAGGATCCCAAATGGCCAGGTGAAAGTGTCATCTTCTGTTTAATTGAACTATTGTTATTTCCCCTCTCGGGGGACTAATACTTCCAAACCAGCAGAGTTAAAAGTTATGAGGATGCGAAGCAGAAGTTTATTCTAAGTGAATTCTTAAATATAATAAAGAAGAGCCACTTGCACTTCTACCCCTTGATCTGGACTCATGTTTTGATTATGTGAGAAACAGCAAAGTGCTTTCTCAAGGGGGACTAGCCTCCTCTTTCATCAAGAAGCTTATTATAGTGACTGAAGTGACTTACATCCGGAAACTGGATAAGTGGCCATGACTGTCCACTGTGGTGACTTAATTCGGGTTTTAGGCTACCAGACCTAGAGGCTTTTTCCTCTTTTATGGATCAAACAGCACTGTAGTGGATTGCTTACCTATTTCACTCCTATGAACACCATTGTTAATCTCCATCAGAGAGCTTTATAGGCCAAGGCGTTCTATTTATCCTTCATCATAGACATATCCACTTTGTCTTTGGTAATTAGGTGCTGCCACTACTTTGCCACTTGGAGATCCCATCATTCCTATCGGAATTGGGGAGACCATGTCAATGGTGATGTGATTTCTTCTATCTGACCTGTTAGAGAGCAACCCAGAGCCCCCTCCTTTGGGAAAGCTTGCAGGGCTCCTCTTATTAATGTATCTCTTAATGCCCTAGTGAAGGAGATGTGTTCTGCGCCTTGTCCTGGAACATAGTTAAGGGGCAGGACAGAACAATGACGTGATGAGAACAGTAAAGAAATGTTTTGTACCATCTCCTGTACTGTTCACTATTGACTAATTTTTTCCTAGTAAAATGGACTGTTTAAATATTTTAGATCATGACAAAAAGTATAGAAAGATATTAGTGTATTTTATGAATCAAAACCTCAGGATGGAAGAAACCAGGGAAGACTCTGCTTTTTTTAGTTTCATTCACTTGTGTCTTTTCTTTTTAAGATTCTATTATTATGACAAATTTCACATCTGTAGTCTTGGGTCTCTCTGTTCAAATTTTAGAAAACAATGCTTTCTTTTTCTTCTATTTTGTCAATATTCTTGGAGCTTCTATTGATTAAAGTCAAATTCAGTAACAAGGCAAACTTTTAACTGGTCTGGTTAACAAGTATTTTAAAGAGCAAAAACCTTCCACATTTATACAGGTGCATCTGACATCATGCTTTTAAACTGGAAAGAGTGCTTGGGGAATTGCATCACAGTATGTATAATCCTGAACTGCCTGTACTCACAAAGAAAAATATGTGATTTATCTAAGCACAGTAAATACTTCAAAGTTTAGTTTCCAGAGTAGGAATGTCTCATGTAAACAGTAGCAGTGATTATCCCTATAGCAACTTTTCTAAGCCTGAGAAGAAACCAAATTTTTCTAATTTTTTTTGTTTTGTTTAGTAATATCTTTGCCCTCTTATTTGCAGGATAGAAGGGGGAAGAAATGAGTGAAACATACCTTCTCTTTTTTCATATCCTTTTTCTTACCACGAGGGGGAAAAGTACTGTGGACTGAAATTCAAGACCAATGCTATGTCACCGAAGCTATCAAGTTTTGCAGAGTCACACTATGACCAGTCAGTGCTTCTTCATTGGCAAATCTCTCTGGTGCGGGTGTCCCTGAAGCTTCCCAGGCCCCAGAGTCAGTACTGCTACTGAATAACACACTAGCCAGGTCTTTCAAGAAAATTTTAAACTGCATTCATATAGTCAAATAAAACAGATTTGTTGTTCTGTATTAGCCCTGTCTTCACTTTTGCCTACAGAATGTGGGCAATTTGAGGTGCCTGAAATATATTATTTTTAAGGCTGAAAAGCAGCTCCATCATTTCAAAAATAGATAATTGGAAAGTGTGCCGAGAAGAGCATAGCCAAAACTTTATATTCCAACCTATGGGCAGTAAAGATTTGATTTTCCTGCCCTCTTCCACCTGTGTTTTGTTTTTCATCCTTGCTGTAATCCTTGATTGATGCTTATTTTCTCAGGGTTGTGGTTTCATGTTTTCCTGCCAAAGCTACACCTCCAGCAATTTCCACCTACCTTTGTTTTTATAGGAACTGATTTTTTTTTCTTTTTCTCATCCACTGAACTAATTCCATTTGAACTCAATGAATATTCAATCTCTGGATTCTTTTATTTTAACTGATTGAGCTTTCTAATTAAATTTGACACTAACTCTTAAACAAGCTGGATCTACATGTTTGATTTAGATTGGTTAACCACACTGCTAATCTTAGAGTTAGCTGGAAAAAATGGCTCTGACTTCCAGATGCTTGCAAAACTAGAAGTGAGCTAGACACCAGTTTGTAAAATCATGACCCAATCTAGACAAACCTAACTATTTTGGGGAATGGGTAACCCAGGAATGTATTGGGATTAATCATAATCCTGTTTATGATATACTTTCCTCAATTTTCCTTGCATCCTCTTCCAGTAGATATGATAGTATTGATGTACATATAGATGTAGATATTGATAAGCACTCATAAACTCACCATCTAAAGATAAAATGAAGACCCTGACAATACCTACACCCAGCCACTATATCCCTCTGCCTTTCCCACTGAAGATGGCCATCATGCCAGTTTCTATATTAACCATTTCCCTAGCTTCCTTTTTAGGTAGATTAGTTGCATCTGTCTATATTCATAAGAGGAAATATATTGATCTTACTCAGTTTTAGCTTATTTAAAAGGGTATCATACCATATGTAACATTTTGTAATTTTTTTCTCTTAATATTATATTGCTAAGAATCATTCATATTTTTGTGTGTTGCTATAGTTCATTCACTTTGATTGATGAATAATATTTTATTGTGTAGGTTTATTTATTCTGTCTTCAGTAGCTAAACTTTTAGGTTCCTTGAAGAGCTTTGCCGTTGTGAACAAAAGTACTATATGTTTACTTTCTGCACACCGAGGAGTAGAATTGCTGGATCATTAGGTATGTGTACTAGATTCACAGGACTGCTATAACAAATTATCACGTACTGGGAGGCTCAAAGCAACAGAAATGTATTCCATCAGCATTCTGGAGGGTAGAAATCCAAAATTAAGGTATCATCAGGATTGGTTCCCACTGGAGGCTCTGAGGAAAAATTTGTTCCCTATCTCCTGCTTAGCTTCTGATGATTGCTGGCCATCCTTGACATTTCTTGATTTGTAGACTCATCAACCTAATCTTGGCCATCTTCACATGACTTTCTTCCCTGTGTGTTTCTGTCTCTATCTCTGCTCTTCAGTCATTGGATTTTACTCCAGTATGAGATCATATTACATAGCTAATTACATCTGCGAAGTCCAAATAAGGTTCCAGGAGTTAGGATTTCAATCTATCTTTTGGGGGGACACAATTCAACCATAACAATATATAAATGACCACATTTCAGAAAAAATGCCAAATTATTTTCTGAAGTAGTTACAAAAATGTATACCTCCAGCAGCATTGAGTAAGAAAGTATTACCAGACTATTTAAATTTTTATCAACTGAATGAATATAATATGTATGTTGTTGCAATCTGGATTTACAGTTCCCAATGAGTAATGATGTCCAACAGCTCTTCCTGTGTTTATTGGCCATGTGTTTCCTCTTCTGTGAAAACATTGTTCTTTTTTAAAAAAAATATTTTTATTGATTTTTTACAGAGAGGAAGGGAGAGGGATAGAGAATTAGAAACATTGATGAGAGAGAAACATCGATCAGCTGCCTCCTGCACACCTCCTGCTAGGGATGTGCCCGCAACCATGGTACATGCCCTTGATTGGAATCGAATCTGAGACCCTTCAGGCCACAGGTCGACGCTCTATCCACTGAGCCAAACCAGTGAGGGTAACATTGTTCTTTTTTAATATTGAGCTGCTTATGCTTTTTTTCTTTTACTGATCTGTAGAAGTTCTTTATAGATTGATACAAATCCTTTTTCACTTTCTCTAAGGTAACCTTGATAAACAAAAGTTCTTAATTTTACGTAGTAATATTTATCAATCTTTTCTTTTACAGTCAACATTTTTGTGTCTTCTTTAAAATATATTTCCCCACTGCAGTTCTAAATTATGTCTACCTCTATTTTCTACAATGAATTTTAAATATATTTGGGATGGGGTGGTGTCTGCTCAACCTATTAATAATCAAGAGAGGAATGTTGAAGTTTCCCATTAAGAGGGTGGATTTATCCATTTCTGTCTGGCATTTCATCATTTTTTCTTCATAAATTTTGAGTTATTTTGTTTATTAACTGCATATATGCTGTGTACTTCCTGCTTTTTGTCAATTTTATCTAATATTACTGTAAATAAACAGCTTTATTTTGATTAGTATTTTACTAATTTATCTAGTTCCATTCATTATACAACCTTGGTATATCCTTATGCTTTAAGTTTGTCTCTTGTCAATTGCACATTTTTTAAAAGTCCAACTGATCAATCTTTGTCTTTAATTGATGGATTTAGTTTGTGTATATTTACAGTAATTTTATGGATTCGAACCTCTTTCTGTGATCTTAATTTCAATCTGACCCACATTTCTATATTTATTAACTTTTCTTTAAATTAATTGCTGTAATTTCACCCAAATAAGAAGAAAGCTTTCTTATACACTCATATCTCTTAGTCTCTACTCCCCAAATCCATATCATATTATTACTTACACTTTCATGCAACTTATTTTGGATACGTATCTCCTTTTTTTAAGTCATAGCTATTCTTATAAGTCAAACAAATTTACCAATGTACTTGATCCTCTTTACTTCACATATCTCTTATGACATCTACTAGTTTTCTCACCCCTTATTTAAGCCCTTTGTCCTAAAAAATTTAAGTGTAGTCTTTGCATGAAAAATTTTCTAAGGACTTGCATGCATGAGAATAATTTTTATCATGCCTTTGCTTTTAAATGGCAGTCTAGACACAGAATAGAGGCTGGTTCTAATTTCTTTTCTTTTAATACTTTAAAAATACCACTTTACTATTTTTTAATTAATTGTTGCTATTTAGAAATCTGATGTCAATATGACTTCTGTGTTGTTTTGTGATCTTTTCTTTTTCTTTACAGTCTTTTAGAATTTTCTCTGCTTCTTTGAAATTCTTTTTTTAAAATATTTTTTAAAATATATATTTTAATGATTTTTTACAGAGAGGAAGGGAGAGGGATAGAGAGTTAGAAACATCGATGAGAGAGAAACATTGATCAGCTGCCTCCTGCACACCCCCTACTGGAGATGTGCCCGCAACCAAGGTACATGCCCTTGACCAGAATCAAACCTGGGAACTTTCAGTCCGCAGGCTGATGCTCTATCCACTGAGCTAAACCGGTTAGGGCTGAAATTCTTAAGTTTACTATAAAATGTCCTTGTGTAGATTTTTAAAAAATTTATCTTTCTTCCACAACCCTTTTAAACTTCCATCTTTTTATAATTACAGAAAATTATTTCAATATTTCTTCAAAAATTTATTTCTGTTCATTTACCCCCTCTCTTTCTAGGATTCTTCTTATACACACAGTAGTTCTAATTCTACTTTCCAAATGCCTACCTCTTACTTTATATTTTATATGCCTTTGTCCTTTCCTTCTTCATTCTGAAAGATTTCCTCCACCTGGTCTTTCAAGTTGCTAATTTGTTCTGCAGCTCTATTCATTCTGTTATTTATCCATCTGAGGTGTTCACTTCAACTTTCCATTCCTAACCTTTTAAGATTTTGTGTATATATATATATATATATATATATATATATATATATATATCTGCTATGTATTTATCTTTTTGTATGTATATTAGGCCAATATTAAATTATTGAGTCATTTGTTTCCATGTGTGTACTTGGATTCTATAATCTAATATGTTGTTTTTTATTTCAAATAGTTGTGCTTCTCAAATCTCTTACTGGGAATGTGAATTCATTTTTCCCCTGGAGATATAGACTCTTCTGTCTGGTAATGCATATATGGGAAGTCTTAATTAGCTCATCCCCAGTCAGCCCCAGTCAACCTAGAGGGTGGGATGGATTAGCCACAAGTGAGGAACACAGTAGCCAGGACACAGGAAAACCAGTCACTGAATTCCCACTTCACAAACAATGAATTCAGCACTTCACTCTTTTTCTTCCATGGATGTCAGCATTAGGAGAAGACCCTCTTGGACTATAATTTGCCAGCCCTAGAAGTGTAGTGGGGTGAAGCAGGGGATTTCCCAGGGGTGAGGATGGCGGAGCCCCTAGCGCTAGGACGCTTGCATGCACGACTCCGGAGACCAGGTTCTGGGATGCAGGTCTAACTTTATTGAGGAAATGCAGCCCTATTTATAGAGGAGGTGGCCAATCATGGAACACCATCTTAGGGGAGCCAATGAAAGGTCAGGGTACTGTGTAGGTGGCTCTGGGAGGGGCTCAGGCGGGCGTTGCATCTTCCTGGTGTGCCAGAAAGATCTGAAATGCTGGAGTGCGCTCACAGCATTGCATCAGCCACTGCACCAAGACAAAACCTCCTGTGCTCTACCTACAGTGGGGAAGGAGAAGTAGTAACTCAAGGTTAGTTAGTCCTTACCTTGAGCACAACTATTAAATCTAAAGTTGTGAATCTGATTTGACGCCTTTGTTTGGTATCACTGGCAGGTAAATACTTGACAGCTTCTTCATAATTGGGCACTATTTGTGCTAACATTCTCTTCAATGAGAACCAGGAATCTCCTTCATCCAGAGTGTATCTGTTTTAAGAATTTCCCAATTCCTTTCTCACCCCTTTGCATTTCTTTCTCTGTGATTCTTTTGCCTTCCTTACTTCTTTAGACATTTATTAAGAAACTGTGCCAACAATTCACCATAGCTAAAATTTTGAAACAGCCTAAGTGCCCATCAGCAAATGAGTGGATTAGAAAACTGTGGTACATGTACACAATGGGATACTATGCTGTTATAAAAAAGAAGGAATTCTTACCATTTGCAACAGCATTGATGGAACTGGAATGCATTATGCTAAGCGAAATAAGCCAGTCAGAGAAAGATAAAAACCACATGATCTCACTTATTTGTGGAATATAATGAACAACATAAACTGGTGAACAAAAACAGATCCAGAGACAGAGAAGCATTGATCAGACTGTCAAACCTCAGAGGGAAGGTAAGGAAGGGTGGGAGTAAGGGAGAGAGATAAACCATGCATATAAGCCTAACCAATGGACACAGACACCAGGAGTGTGAGGGCATGAGTGGGGAGATGGAGGGGAGCAATGGGGGGATGAGAACACATATGTGATACCTTAATCAAGAAATAAAAAACACAATAAAGATTTTTTTAAAAAGAAAGAGACTTCCAAGAGAATAAACCTAAATGTGCAAATGTGAAAGAAAAAAGAAAGAAAGAAAGAAAGAAAGAAAGAAAGAAAGAAAGAAAGAAAGAAAGAAAGAAAGGGAGGGAGGGAGGGAGGAAGGGAGGGAGGAAAGAAGGAAGGAAGGAAGGAAGGAAGGAAGGAAGGAAGGAAGGAAGGAAGGAAGGAAGGAAGGAGGGAAGGGTGCTAAGTCCTAATTCTACAGGTGCGAGAAGCAAATGTGCTTAGAGCAGACATATGGCCTCCTTCCTCTTGAGAGAGTTCGGTCTTCCTCTGGGGTGGAGCTCAGAAATGGTGATAAATAGACCCTCTAAGACAGTGATTCTAACCTTGACTGCTCTTAGAACCACCTGAGGAGCTTTTTAAAATCCTAAAATCCTAATGTCTTGATTCACACTGTATCAATGAAATCATAATATGTGGGAGTGGAATGCAGGCATAAATATTTTAAAAATGTTCTTCAAATTAATCCAAAGTACACCAAGTTTGAGAACCTCTACTTGAAAAGGCAGACAAACACCAGGCTTAGTATCAGGAGTTCTGGGTTGTTAAGTGTTGGATTGTGCCCCCCAAAGTCATATGTTGAACTTCTAATCCCCACTATCTCAGAATATACCTTTATTTGGAGAAATAGTCTCTCTCTCTCTCTCTCTCCCTATATATACATTTATATATATATATATTATATATATAATACATTATTGATTCCTTATATATATTATTGATTTTTTAGAGAGAGGAAGGGAGAGGGATAGAGTTAAAAACATCAATGAGAGAGAAACATTGATCAGCTGCCTCCTGCACACTCCCTACTGGGGATGTGCCCGCAACCAAAGTACATGCCCTTGACTGGAATTGAAAATTGACCCTGGGACCCTTGAGTCAGCAGGCTGACGCTCTATCCACTGAGCCAAACCAGTTAGGGCTGAAGATAGTCTCTTTATAAAGATAATCAAGCTAAAATCTTGATTTTATAGTGGACTTTAACCCAACATGATTGATGTCCCTATAAAAAGGGGAAATTTGAAGACACACATGCATTAGGA
>PVJC01025293.1:0-24853 GCA_004026665.1 Murina feae | reverse complement strand
TACCTCTGTACTTTGCTTCCACCACTCCTCTGAGTCTCAGACTCTTCTCTAGTTGTAGGATTTTCACTCAGCCAGCCGTCCTGTGGGTGCGAGTGGTGTCCGTGTGTTCTTTTCGTGGTTTTTCTGAAATAGTTGTTCACAGCTGCATATACGGTGTCTACCCTATGCCGCCATCTTGTTTCTCTATATGTTAAGTAATACAAAAAAAGGATCTAAAGGACACACTAAATAATTCATAATTTATTAAGCCCCCTTTTTTAAAAAAAAAAAGAACTACTGGTTTGGGGTGAAATATCTTTCCTTATAAGGGAGGCTTTGAAAATTTATTAAGAAAAATTATTTTGTAATAGTGAATTTGCTGCTAACAATTATTAGGTTAGGTCTTTAATCTAGGTTTGTAGAAGGAGTCTCTAACAACTGATTAATCTGAAATGTTCTTCAAACACTTATAAAATGATACTGAAGTTATATCCAGGGATATTTTACTTATATTTTAAGTGACATAAAAGCACTTAATAAAATAATAATGAACAACTACTGACTTTTATTTCAAACAGTTCCCATTCACTAAAATTTTGGGTAGTATGCTATATAAGTAAAGACTTTGACTGTGTTAAAATCCATTAAAAGTCACAAAATTCCATTGAAAGTCACAAAATTCCATGTATTATATAATTCTACATGTAATCTGATGAAGGTATTTCAATGAGAAATTGTACATATCTTAACTTCCCACATGATTCTTATCAAGAAAAAGAAATGTGTAGGAATAGGGCAAGGAGGAAATAAAAGGATTTGTTATCAGAGGTACAACAGTAAGAAAGAGAGAGTTCCAATAAACATTTACTTATTTTACTACTTGCTTATCTTTTTAAATCCTAGTCTAATTTTTTAATTCTTTGATTTTATGCTCTACACTGCATTGTACTTAAATTAGTAGCATCCATGATAACTTGAAAACAAAGCTCAACTAAAACTCACCTAAGATGTATTATGAACTATACAAGATTAATGAATAGTGATGTTTCATCTAGTCTGTTAATCTCCCTAATGATGAAATTTTACTGCTATTATCCTATTAATACTGTTTCACAGACTCTTACTAGTTTTCAAGTGTATAAAGTTGAATGAAAACCTCAAAACAAATTCTACTAAAGGCAATACAGTACGCAAAGATCACAAACTGGCATTCCCAGGCCATATCCAGTATGAAATTCATCCTGAATCAATAGTCAGGATTTTAAATTTAAACATTCTACATAAAAAGTCTAGATCTTTAACTTCTTTCAAAAAAAAAATCACTAGATCTAAAGACTCTGGGCCTACTTCTAGAAAAGCTCTCCAGGCGCTTGGATTTCCTTACTAGATCATTTTCCTCCACACTTTCTATTGCTTACCTAGCAACAGACTATCATGACTAGGGTTTGTGACCCCTAGAGAGAGTACAGAGGCAGTCAGATCTTGACTCAAATACTAGTTCCTCCACCTCCAAACTGGTTTAATTGCTTTAAGCTTCAATTTCTTCAACATAACAAAGAAGCTTATGATTAATTATACAAAGGTTAAAGTAAAATAATATTTATAAAGGCAAACACAAAATTAAATGGTCAATACATTTTAGTTATTATTATTACACTATTTGGATTGAAGTTCCTAAACCTAGTTAATTCAGATTTATCATAAACACTTCCCTCCTTTACAGACTCTAAAGATAAATGAAATCACTATGGCCTTATCACTTTGTAAAATATGGATAAGAACAGTAAGTACCTTAGAGAGCTAGCCTATTAAAATGAATTAACATATGTAAAATGCTTAGAAGAGTACATGGCACATACCAAGCTACAAAAGAAGAGTTTATTATTACTAATAGTAGTAGTGGTAGTTGTTCCCAGAGAGTGAGGACACATGAGCTTAATACATGTTTATAAGGAGAAACACATTAGTGAGTAAAAGTGAATGGGAGACAGTTATCAAGATTATTTCTTTGTAGTCAAATCTCCCGTATTTTTATGTTAAAGCTGAAAACTTCAGTGAAAACAAGTTATTCTGATGTATAAAGAAGCAATGTTTTGGGCTTCAACATAAATAATTGTTAAACTCTGATGGAAAGAAAAGAGCTGGCCATAATCCCACGCATGAAGCATGCACATTATATGATGTTCATAATTTATTTCTGAAGGAGTTTTAGAGCGACCCTATGTCATGACCAGTCTAGATCCAGACCAATCTAGGCTAAGCTTGCTTTCTAGTTCTTTGATGCCTCCAAGGATCTCAGCAGCTAAGTTTAGGACCAATGCAAACAGGGACTGACCTCACTGCCTTTCAGGACTACAAGTTTTAAAGCCTCAGCCACTGCAAACAAAGAATGACAGGAACGGTTTGGTCAAACAGCAGCAGTGATTCTCTATTAAGTGGTAGCATTTCAAGGAAATGATCCGATCTTTAGCATACTAATCATCTCAGTCCAAGTAGTTTTTAATTAGTCTGAGAATAATAAAGAAGCTCAATTTTCCAAGTATTTAATTCAACAAAAGAAAAGACAGTCTCCCCTGACTAAAAGTGTGTGTGTGTGTGTGTGTGTGTGTGTATTCCAGATTCCCTGTCTTGTCACAGAAATCCTTTCACTCAAAGCAATGAGAAAAGGCAACAAAACTGACTTAAAAAGAGTAATTTCCTTTCTAACCTAAATAAACTTTACACAAACTTGCCTCTGATAATCAACTAAACAAGCTGCACCACCAGCATCAAGGGAGGGTGTGCAGATATCTAGCAGGTGCTGCAGTTTATCACAAAACCGTCTAAAATAATTGGAAGTGACAAGCAGCACTACCACAAATGATTTATTAGTCTTTCACTCAGCTTTTTCAGCTTCCTCGGGGCCAGAATAAATAATTTACCAACTCTGTATCTTTCAATCATTAATTCTTCCCTATGCATCCAAACTACATTTAACACTGAAAGGGTTCAGTGGAATAAAACACACAATAGGAATATTTTTTCCAAATATAGAATTACCTGACCATATGAAAAGGCACATTTGTCAATCAAGATGTATTATCCAGATGTAAAAGAATTAAGGGCTCAAAGTCAGCAACTGAAGTTGGGTTTGAGGGGAAAAAATCAAATGGAGAGGCAACAGAGACTAAGCAAAAGCTCTCAGATCGGAGGGAAGGTTCCAGTGCCGCTGCCAACAGCAGACCTACGAGGCAACAACCTAAGCACACCGCCCAAGAAGGACCGGAAACCTTGCGTGTCGCCATCTAACAGTCAATTCACTGACTAAGCTAACAGTCTCCCTAAAACTTTTCTTTAAGTTATAAAAAAAAATACACAGTGGTCCCTCAAAAACAAGGTAGGAACTTTAAAAGATGAACAGGTAAGAATTTTGTTTATGCAAAATAGAGTGGATACAAGACAATATGAGGCATCTTCTTTAAAGCATTTTAGTAGCTATTTCAAACGGGTTTATGAGACAAACACATATTCCTGAGACTTAAAAAAATGAGTGTTAATATTTTCCAAAAAAAACTGACAACGATGTTAAAAGGTATGTCTATTAATTATGTATAGAAAATACAGAGAGAAAGCAACTACAAAAATCACATACTAAATCCATTTTTGATGTAAGCTAGTCTTGTCTCATTAAATCAGCATCTCTGATTAAAACAGAGATCGTTTTTGGTACATAATATATGGCATTGTTAGAAGAGTATCTGTTTATAACACACCATGAACATTTTCAGCTTTCTGAAACTAGTGATACAAAGGAAATGATCCAGACCTATCAATTTCTTCAATCTTTTTTTTTTTTTTTAGAAGAAATACTTCCAAGAGTATTTCAAGAAAGGGCTAATGACATTAATACTCTAATATTTGGCATTCTGTGAGGCAGCTTCAAGCTGTCAGGTACACTGTCAAAGAATTTCATAAATTGACAGCTTTCTCTTCAATGGCTTGAAAGTGCATCACAATCAAAATTTTAAGTATATGTATAAGTATATGTGTAAGTATACTTTTAAATGTATGACTTCTGCCAGTATATTAAATACATTAAAATAAAAAAGCCTGACTAATGAAAATTATAACACAAATTTGAACCCCAAAAATGCAATTCCAATTATAAAATTTTCAAATAAGATCTAAAAAATTTCAAGCTATTCACAAATAAAAGAGTATCACTCTCAATATTCAATATTTCACTGTTATTAACAGAAAAAGTTATGTAACTGCCTAGGCACAAAATCATATTGTTCATATTAAACAAAACCTTGTCTTATATATGCACAAACCTGTGCACCTATTGCTACGGAAAATGAAACCCCCAAATACCGTAGGTTCGAGCCTCCCACAGACTAATATAAAACAAAAATGTAAAAACTAGAAAATGTAACAAAAGACCTATTTTTCAAACAAATACCAAAAAATGTATTATTGGAACTGGCTTGTGGTTTTTTTTTTACTACAGGGTGAGATGGAGGACAGGAAGAATTTTTTTTTTAAAGAGCAGCAGGGCAGAGTTGTCTGCAGGCTTCTTTGTGACTGGGTTTTAAGGACAGAGGAACTTCAGCAAGGAAAGAGAAAGCAATGTACAGCTCTAGTGGCACCAAACTGCCTGAGGATGCTGCCTAACGCTAGAACTTGGAATCAACACTGTAAGAGTTGAGAGCAGCTTGTCTCATGTGCTGAAAACACTGAGCCCAGCAGAGCCACGTGAATATCTGTGGAAGAAATCTGTGCAAAATACCCTGACCCTTAAATGTCCATCCAAAGAGAAACAGAAACACACACTCTGGTACTATCATGAAGTATGAGAGAACAATTAAAATTAATAAACCAGATGTAAAAACAGAAGGAACACCTCAGAAACAATGTTGGGTAAAAAGAATAAAAAAGCAAACTACAGAGTGACTAATAAAATATTTTAGTAAGAACACTCACTGTTAATAAACACATGAATATACTAAATATAAAAACATGGACATGAAGAATATAAACCACTTTCAGGATGGTGTTTAACTCTTAGAAAGAAAGGACTTTAAAACAGTATGTATATTTATAGGTAGGTAGGTAAAGCAAATGTTAGCATACTAATTCTGCACAGTAAATACAAGGTCACCTGTTCTATTTTGCCTCTGTATTTTTGTGACTATTTGAATTATTTCTTAAATATTTTAAATCTAAGGAAAGCCATGATGTAAGTAATTTTTTTCTGAAAAATCAATGGTTTGGCTACTCTCCATATTCCAAAAAGTTTTAAATCCAATATAAGAAATTAAAAATTCCAACCTCTTTTCACAAATGATTTGACTTAGTAATAATTTCAAATCAAGTCCTCAAGAGAATCCACGATTTTATTTCAAAACTAAAGGTCTGGTGCACAGATTCATGCAACAGTGTTGTCTCTCAGCCTGGCCTGTGCCCTCTCGAAACCCAGGACCCCACAGATCGGATCAAAAGTGGCAGTTCGACATCCCCCGAGAGATATAGCGGTGTGCGAAGCGGTAGGTGGCCCAACAGGAGCCCGATCCAGGCCAGGTGCTGCGTTTCTCCCGCTCATCCTGGCCCCCCTACACCTGCCTCCACCAGTGCTGCCATGAAGGCAAGAGAGGCTCATGCCATCACAGCTGCATTCGCAGCCATGAGCCCAGCTTCTGGCTGAGCTGCACTCCCACTGTGGGAGTGCACTGATCACCAGAGGGCATCTCCTGCGTTGAGCATCTGCCCGCTGGTGGTCAGTGCGCATCATAGCAACTGGTCCACAGGTTGATTAGGCTTCTATATTTATAGACTGAACTGGGTGATTCCACCATGTAGACCTCATATGAAGTTAAAAATCATTCTTAGCAAGGGCTTTTAAATAGCAGGTTCTACCATTTCTTGTTAAAACAAACAGGCTTGAGACTCTGACCCCCATTCGTTGGCTCTAACTTCCCTGGAGGAATCATTAGTTAAATATGTTCTTTTTCATTTTCTTTGTTTATGTGAGGCATTAAACTTGTTTGTTTAAAAAAAGAGAGAGAAATTCCTTTAGACCAGCAGTTCTCACCCTGTGGTCGCGACCCCTTTGGAGGTGGAATGACCCTTTCACAGGGGTTGCCTTAAGACCATCCTGCATATCAGATATTTACATTACAATTCATAACAGTAGCAACATTACAGTTATGAAGTAGCAACGAAAATAATTTTATGGTTGGGTCACAACATGAGGAACTGTATTTAAAGGGCCAGAAGGTTGAGAACTACTGCTTTAGACACATCTAATGAAACTTTTTAAAAATGCAGTACCACAATTACAAACTTTTTTATCTTAAAATTTTCTGTTCAGTTTAGCCCTTTTTTATAGACTTTTGGAAATCTGGCAAGTCATCTATAGCTAAATAAAAACAAGGTTCCCATTTACAATCACATTTGTACACTGAAAGAAAAGTTTAATATACTTTTGGTCACCATGAAGAAAATATCAAAGATACTGTTATTTTCATAAAAACTGATATTCTCTCAAAGCACAACCATCTGATTTAAAGAATTATTGGCTTGTTATCTTAAGAAATCATATTCAACTTATATTGATGTTTTCTATCTGAAGCATGTCATGCAATATTATAATTTATCTCATAAATCTACTAAAGTGTGATCAAACCCTATCAACTCTGATTGGCATAAATTTGAAACAATGAAGCAATCACATCTGTTAAACAGTTCTAGCTTGGCTAAACATTTAAAAATTTTATACAATAGCACAATTAAATTTTTTCTCCATAAGAGCTTTCTGCACTTGATTTCTTATTTTCATAACTTTGTTTTGCCTGTTCTGAGTTCAGTATAACATAATATATAAAGTAGGATAATACAAAATGAAAGATAAGAAGGTGGAGGAAGTGTGGAAGATGAAGTGATAGAGATGGTGTAGGTGTGAACTGAGTACACTCCAAAAAATATTTTAATGGAACTCCAAAGTTCTCAAGATAAGGGAAAATAAGTCAATTTGAATGAAAAATATAGTAGATCTAATTTTATCCTGTAACCACTCCTGAAAATATATAAATGTCAAATTTAAACAAAAATATATCAGCATAAAATAATGAATTCAAATTATGACTTATGAAGCAAAAGATTACTATACAGCAAAACATCATCACCTACTTTTTTGGTGCAAAATCTCTAATTTTTAAAACTCCAATGATTTTATAAAAATACTATAATGGTGTGTATAGAATTAATATGTGAAAAATTCAATATACAAAAAGTAATTCTATGTAATTTTAAGAACATTAAGCAAACTCAAGCATAGAAATAGCTAGTTCTTAAAGATAGTGAGTCTGTGGGTTAAAATGAGTGGTCAATATTAAAAATAAAATTAGAATACTGTTATATAACTTTCCCAAGTTATTGATCATTATTGCTTTATATACATTATGTCTAAATATAACTTAAGAATATGCAAACATTCTACTAGATTGTTAAAATATCTAAATTACTATTAACTCTATTAAGGCTATTCATTAGTAATTAATCAGATATAATTTTACGATACTTTTCATCCTATTAAACTTTATACCTGCCACTCATTATGTGCATACATCTTCTTAAGAGAAGACATCTTCTCAAAAGTGAGAACCTCTTCAACTTTCCTTCATTCCAACCAGGGCCTTGTATGCACTCAAAACATATTTTGCTGTTTGATTTATTTTAAGATGTCTGAAAACATGAGTCAAATAGTTTAAACTGAAATGATTCTATTTCCTATAATTAAAGGTAAAATTAATAAAACAAAATATATGGTCAAAGGAAAACTTTCCAGAAAGAGAAAACAGGTAATTCTGGTGGTGAAACAAACTCAAGAGAATGACAAAGACATTTTATGAAATCTGTGCTAATCTGAATGTTTTCCTTTTGTCTGTGCTGTGGATATGGCAAGTTTTCAGAAAATAAATATATCCAATTTTGTTGTACTATCCTTAACATATAAAACTATTCACTAGTTATCTTTTTTAGTATCTTGTAGCTTAATTCCTAATTAAATGCATTTTAAAAGTTGCTCTTTTGCATTGAATCTCTCATGAATACCATATAATTTAGCTTCAATATAAATACATTTCTTTGATTACTATAAAACAATAAGAACAGAGCAAAGCTACCTAACCTCTAAGGATATCAAATATTTGATCTTCTTCTAGATCACACTGACACATCACAGCACAACTCTGAAAATGGCAGTAGCATCTAGAAAAGTGGAACCATAGTAAATAAAGCAGAGGAAGTAATTAGAAGCAAGTATTCTTTGCCTGGGCAAAGATGCTTGTCAGATTGGAGAAAACTCCCGTGACAATGGCTATTAGTCCTCAGATGACAATCTCTACATTAAATCAATAACAAATGACTGTCAAACCATTATACATTCACTTCTAAAGTTATGATTACATGAATTAGAGACAGCATCACATTGAAGATAAAACCATGTATCTATACAAAAACACACACATACACGTTTTCACTCACAATACAGTTTAATTTGGTTATTTTTAGTTAGTTTTCATTTAGGAAACTAATAACAAAATGTAACAGTATAGTTTCCATTAAAAAAAGAGAGAATAATTAAGGGATAAGAACAACAGTTCAAAACGCTTGTCAATGGTTAAATCAGTTACCAATTTCAAAGTTTACTTCTCAAAAAAAATGGGCTGGTCATTTTTAGTTTTCAAGTTTTAAGTGAAAAATTATGCCCACTCTATTTGGGTACTCAGAAACAAAATAAAATCCCATCTTTCAACTCCAGTATTATGTATGCGTACTTTATATATAGTTATTTCTTATATATCAATAAAATCAAAAGACTTACTGCAAGAAGTATGCAATAATGGGGAAAACAATAGAAAAAAATCATTTCAAAAACAGAAATGCTTTCAGCAGTTATACAAAAACTGTAACTTGCCAATTTTATCCTCTTCCAAACATCCTTACTTTGGTCTATATTTTTCAGTGCTGTGTTCTGATAATGACTTATAGAAATCTGATAATCCCTTTGTAACATATATTTTGTCTTTTTTTAATTAAAAAAATTTAATATTGACATTATTCCCTTTCCCCCGTAAGTTGTTTTAATAAAAACCTTTCTTATATATGATCTCTTTAATATTCCAACTTTTACCTACCAAATTAAAAATAGGATCTGATCAATAGATTATATATGTGCAGGCATACCATATTTATATAATTTCATTTGTGTGATTTCATTTTCTGGTGTGTTTTTTTGGTGGTAGTACACTATTTAGTATTTACTGTTGAGTGAACAATATCAATACCAAAGTGGCCAAAACTAAGATAGTACATTTAGACAGTATAGTACTCAGTATTATTAAACACTCTTATGTGTTATTATTATTATTTGTATTGCCCTACAAAATCCTTGCAGTAAAAAAGTCCCTTTATTATTGTGCAAACTAAATTTAATAAGCTTCTATTTAATTAGTCCAAAATTCAAATACACATTCATGCCAAATATTGTAATCACATGGGAGATAGGAGGAAAGATACTTGAAACACTTCCATGGGAACAACCTTGGGTTGCTCTTAAAATATCAGAACAGGAACCCAAATTACTTCACATGCTATCCACAAAACAGATGAGGTATGAAAGAAATCTTTCGTGTAATGTGACCTTTGGCTGTACTTTCACTTGTCATAATTATAAAGGAGCTACTCTCAGAGCCAACACATAAGCTATGTTATTACTCTTACAACCATTTCATAAAGTGCTTCATGCTATGACAAATTCCAGGCAGAATATATGGAAACTCTTATTTTTGTTACTAAGCGTAATAGGTCTTTCTGAACAAAAACAGTTTTGATATTATGCATATGAATAATGATTGCGTGAGAATTTTCCTTTTTAATGTACATTCAAGTACAAATACGGCAGTGTGGTTACCTAGTTCAACTTAACAAATCTTCTATAACCTAAATGCAAATTAACTAGAAATTTAATAATCTAATTATGACTTTAATAACGTAATCTGCCATGTTAGATAAATACATGTCAAGAGGGAATTAAACACTAAACACTCACACACACACAACCAAAAAGCCTTTAAGCAACTCTTTTCTAGATATTCTTATTTTCATATACAGAATTTCAATGAGAAAGAATTGTTTTCAAAAATGTTCTGGCAAAACTGTCAACTTATCAATGTATGCAACATGGTTTTTGAAAGAAAAATAAAAAAAGACCACTAGTTGATCCAACATAAAATTATAAATTCTGATGGTTTAGCAAATAGAATTATTTTTCAGTACAATGTCAAATATACCATAAATTATAAAATTTACAAAACAAAACAAATCCAAATACTCTGTGTGATAGAAAGAAAAACTCTATTATAAAGTTATCTATTATACTATAATCAACTCTACCATACTTTTACTTCCCAATAGTAATTCCTCTCTATTTTTATATTGAAAATAGGTTCCAAAAGCTATAAAACATCAATCATCTATCCATATAAAAGGCTAAGGTCAACATGGAGGAACCAATATACCTGTACGTGCTGCCCCCCACAACCACATTAAAACTACAACTAAAAGACAAAATGGCCATTATCCAGAACAAGGGCATAGCTGACTGAGTGGAAGTTCTACAACTAGAAGAAAAAAGCGCATTGAGACTGGGTAAAAGGTGTGGAGGTGCCAAGAACCGAGGTACGGAGGCACGTGAAACAGCGGCACCTGGGTGCACGGTTTTTTTCAATCACAAGTAAGATACAAGCTCCCAACTGCACTGAACTCATTTCTGGCGAGACTCTGGGGACCCAGACTCCTACGGGAAGAAACTGGGCTATCTGGCATCAGGTCAGAAAGTGAGGGTGACTTTCTTGCAGAGCTGCTCGCAGGGATCATTGTTACTGCGGGGGTGCGGGACTTCGGGACTTGGGGATTCAGGGACTCAGGGATGCCGAGACGCAGAGATGGCTGATGATCAGCCATTGCTGTTTGCTCTGCCCTGGTGATTCTCTGAGACCCCACCCCGCCCAATGTACAACCCCACCCCAGCTGTGCGTGCAGTGGCAAAAATGAATTGTCTATCCGTCTGCAGCCTAACCTAACAAACTGCCACTGGGTCAGAGCTCCAAAAGTTCCAAACCCCAAATGAAGAAGAGAAATCTGTAGATTTCACTATAGCTTCTGCTGGGTGGACTCACATAACAGCTGACTTTGCACCTCCCTGGAGATGCAGGAGTCAGTGTATTCAGTGGTCAGATACCAAATTTCTGCTCCTCACATCCATAAGTGACACACTCAAGAGGCAGACTCAGCCCTAACTGGTTTGGCTCGGTGGATAGAGCATCAGCCTGCGGACTGAAAGGTACCAGGTTCGATTCCAGTCAAGGGCATGTACCTTGGTTGCTGGCACATCCCCAGTAGGGGGTGCACAGGAAGCAGCTAATCGGTTTCTCTCTCATCGATGTTCCTAACTCTCTATTCCTCTCCCTTCCTCTCTGCAAAAAAATCAATAAAATATATTAAAAAAAAAAAAAAAAAAGAGGCAGGCTCTGAGCACCAAAGCCCCACTGAAGCAAGTCCTGCCCCATAAGGGTGTCTCCTGCACAGCAGTTCTTCCATTACAGACACAGCAGGTCCTAGCAGTCAATTTGCCTGGAGGTCATTTCCTGGCAGTGATACCAACAGCATCAAGGTTTAATTATAACAAGACTGTTCACCCATCCTACAAAGGGGTACACCAAGAGTGTCCACTTCAGGTGATTGGGGAGGCTGAGCCACTGGGCCCAAGAGGACACCTACCACACAAAGCCACTCTATCAATACAGGGAAGCAGCCAACATGCGGACACAAAGAAATAGGCCACAAATGAAAGAAAAGGAGGAAAGCAAACTACTGGATATAGAGTTCAAAACCACGGTTATAAGGCTACTCAAGAATCTTCTACGAACCTCCGAGGAACTAAGTGAGACCTTCAAGGACCTTAATGAGAATACCAAAAAAATAGAAAAAGACCAGTCAGAAATTAAGCATACACTGACTGAAATAAAGAATAATATACAGAGATCCAACAGCAGACTAGAGGATCCCAAGAATCAAGTCAAAGATTTGAAATACGAGGAAGCAAAAAACACCCATCCTCTACCCCCCAGTGTTTTGTGGAGGCTGGGGGAAGGGCAGGGGGAAAAAGAGATATATGTACTAATCTTTGTAAAGCTTTATGTAATTTTAAAAAATGTAAAAAAAATAAAAAAAACAAAAAAATAAAAAAATAAAAAAATAAAATAAAACACCCATCCTGAAAAGAAAAAAAAAGAAAAAAGAATCCAAAAATATGAAGATAGTATAAGGAGCCTCTGGGACAACTTCAAACGTACCAACATCCAAATTATATGGTTGACAGAAGAAGAGAAAGAGCAAGATATTAAAAGCCTATTAGAAGAAATAATGACAGAAAATTTCCCCTACCTGATGAAAGAAATAGACTTATAAGTCCAAGAAGCAAAGAGAATCCCAAATAAGAGGAATCCAAAGAGGACCACACCAAGACACATCATAATTAAAATGCCAAGGGTAAAAGACAAAGGGAGAACCTTAAATGCATTCAGAGAAAAACAGTTAGTTACCTACAAGGGAGTACCCATACGACTATCAGCTGATTTCTGAACAGAAACCATGCAGGCCAGAAGGGAATGGCAAGAAATATTCAAAGTGATGAACAATAAGAACCTACAAGCAAGATTACTCTACCCAGAAAAGCTATCATGTAGAATTGATGGTCAGATAAAGAGCTTCACAGACAAGAAAAAGCTAAAGTTCATCACCACCAAACTAGGATTATATGAAAGTAGGGGCCCGGTGCACGAAATTCGTGCACTGAGGGGTGGGGGGGTCCTCAGCCCAGCCTGCCCCCTCTCACATATAGGGAGCCCTCAGGGAATGTCTTACTGACAGCTTAGGCCCGCTCCCTGCTCTCCATGGGGATCGGACCTAAGCCTCAGTCTTGCCTCCCTTTGTGGGAGGCGACCAGGATAATTAGGGGAAGCCACCAGCCCTATCACTCCGCTGCTAAAGCCACTGCCAGTCACTGCAGCCACCAAGGTGTTTTCATTAACATGGACTCCAGTCCCTTCACCATGAAAAATGACAAATTTCTTTAGGCATTTTCAAGACATGTCTTTCATGGGATATGACATTTCTTTCTTTCTTTTTTTGCTTTTTATCCTCACCTGAGGATATGTTTCCATTGATTTTTAGAGAATGTGGAAGAGAAGGGAAAGACAGAGAGAAACATCCAAGTGAGAGTTTGCCTCCTGCATATGCCCTGACCTGGGCCCCAGCCAGGGAGGAGCCTGCAACCTAGGTACAAGCCCTTAGTCAGAATTGAACCCCAGACCCTGCAGTCAGCAGGCTGAGGCATTATGCACTGAGCCAAACCAGCTAGGGCAGGATATGACATTTCTTAGCCCTCCAGCAGTGGACCTTCATTTTTTTTCTCCAGGAGTATGGTGGAAAAACTCTAGATGCTTTTTTGTATTCTTATTACCCAAGTTACTAAGAATATTACCAGTGGCATACAGGGAGCTTAGCCAATGAGAGGTAAGAAAAGGTGTTTCCTCTGTAGTTCACTCCCATCACTGGCTCCACCCCTGCCCAGGCCTATAGCCTCTGGGCTAGGATGCAGGCCTGGGCAGAAGACCCCCTAACCCCCACGATCACCGGCTCTGCCCCTTCCCAGGTTTATGCGATTGATGGCTTTGCCCCTCGGCTCCCCCTGCCTCCTCCAACATCTGCCTGGCTAACAGGCCTGGCTACTTCAGTTGCGGGCCTGAGGCGGACTGGGCACTGCCATCTTAGTTGAGTTGATTTGCAAATTTGCTCCTGATTGGTCGGTGGGTGTGGCTTGCAGGCGTGGCTTGTGGGTGTAACGGAAGGTCAATTTGCATATTACTCTTATTAGATTAGATGCTGAAGGTTATTCTTTAAGAAGAGGAAGAAAGGCGGTGGGGTGGGAACCAGGTGGAGGCGAGCAATGGGGTGAAAAAAAGAGGAATCACTGTAATAATCTGAACAATAAAGATTTAATTTAAAAAAAAAGAGGAAGAAGAAAAAGGTAAAGATAAAAATTATGAACAACAAAATGACAACAAATACATATCAACAAGTGAATCTAAAAATTAAGTCAAAAAAGTCTGATGAACAGAATAAATTGGTGAATATAATAGAAGCAGAGGCATAGAAAGGGAATGGACTGATAATTCTCTGGGGGAAAGGGGTGTGAAGGGTGCAGGAAGAGACTGGACAAAAATCTTACACCTATGGATGAGGACAGTGGGGGGGGGGGTAAGGGCATGGGGTCAAGTGGGAACATCTGTAATAATCTGAACAATAAAAATTTATTAATAAAAAAAGAAAGGCTAATATGCTAAGTGTCCCTGCCACCATCCAACTGGTCACTATAATGTGCACTGACCACCAGGGGGCAGATGCTCAACACAGGAGCTGCCATGACACACATTGCCATTTACAGAGAAACGACAGTGCAGACTTGGCACTGACAAAGCAACACTCAGCTTCCCCCAAGGGGGACACAGGCCCCACTACCACTCCAGAGCCAACACTGCCATGTGCAAAATGCGGCCCATAGCCCGACCCAGTCCGCAAACAGTGGCTGTGGGCACTGGGCAATGACGTCACGTTTTTGCTGACATTCTGAAGCTGAAATTGTCAACAGAATATGTCTGAAGACCAACTATTGCCACAACGTACCTCTAAAGCCTGAAGAAAGTGACATCGTTGACAGAATATGTCTGAAAAACAGTCAGCAACAAGTACTACCAACACTGGTTGGAACTGCCTTCATAGTGAAAATGGGGTAAATGAGGGTGCAGTTTTCTTGTGGTAGTATGACAGTTACATGTCAATTTTGCCTATCCCTAAATTTCTCCAAAGAAAAACCACCTGATAGAAAATTTACTCTATGTTATAGCACAGGCAAAGTTTATCCAAATGATATAAATTTTCCAGAATACCTGGCATATTTTTTAAAAATAATGATAAATGAGGATTCTGACAGTAAAAATTCCATGGAAAATATTAGTTGTTATATCATGTTTTTATTGTTTATTTGTTAATCAATTTATATATTATTTTCATGTACATTTTACTAATTTTCTTTCATCTCTGATACGTCTATTGTAGAAAAAGGGCAAACAATATTAAAGTATTTCTTCTAATTAATTTCCTTTCAATGTGCACGAATTTGTGCACCAGGTCACTAGTACTTTATAAAGGTCATAGCCACAAACTGCCTTGATTGGCTAACAAAAACATATAAATAGTGGTCATAACTGGAGTTAGTTTTATCACTAAAGAAAACTTTTGTACAGATGTAGCATGTGAATTAAGACTGCACTTAAACCTATATATATAAAAGCCCAGTGACCATTACAGCAGAACAATTGGATGATCAGAGCAACCAGTCACTATGATGTGCACTGTCCACCAGAGGGCAGATGCTCAATGCAGGAGCTGCCCCTTGGTGGTCAGTGTGCTTCCACAGCAGGAGCACTGCTCAGCCAGAAGCCGGGCTCATGGCTGGTGCACGCAGCGGCAGTGGCGGCAGCCTCTCTTGCCTCCATGATAGCACTAAGGAGTGAGCCAAGTGGTAAGGAGCAAGCAGGCAGGAAGTAAGGAGTGAGGGGTCAGACATCCCCTGAAGGGTCCCAGATTGTGAGAGGGTGAAGGCCAGGCTGAGGGACCTCCCCCTTGCATGAATTTCATGCATTGGGCCTCTATATATATTATATAAGACTATTAGGGAAAATCGTTATCTCCTGTTCCGGGTCACTCTCTCTGGCTGTGGGAGCAGGAGTGATGGGTCCCCTGCTTTCCTGGACCCACAGCAGGGAAGGGGCACCCCGTGAGTCCCCACCAGGACCCTGAGCTCGGAATGCGACCCTCCACTGCGGTCACCCTGCTCTTGACCGGGAAGGGGTGGCAGTCACCTAAGGCGGTGGGACCTATCTCAGCCTCTGCTGGTCCTGACCAGGCTTGGCCCACAAGGTCCCGTGATGGTGGCAGCGCAGGTGGACCCGGTGCAGGTGTCTGTGACCTTCAAGGATGTGGCTATGACCTTCATCCAGGAGGAGTGGAGGCAGTTGGATCTGGCCCAGGGGACCCTGCCCCAGGAGGTAATACTGGAGACCTGCAGGCTCCTGGTGTCTTTGGTTGTTTTTTGTCTAAGCCAGAGCTGATCTCCCTGTGGGAGCACAGCCCAAAGTCACAGATGTGGAAGGAAGGATTCTCCCCAAGCTCCTGCCCAGGTGACAGCATAAAACCCAAGACCACAGAGCCTCTCCCTTCCCACCAGGCCTTGTCTGAGGGCATCTCACTCCAGGAGCTACTGACTCGGCAACTCTTAGGGGACACCCAGGTGGGGCAAGGCAAGGACCAGGATGGGCCATCAGAAGTTGAGGAAGGCCACCTGAGACTAGGGATGCAGCCCCTGAGGGTCAAGCTCCCTGGGAAACTGAGTTCTGAATGTGACAGTTTAGGGCGAGACGATGGTCTGCACCCCAGGACTGTCCAGGAGCCAGTCTGCGCAGACAGACACTCCCTCTGAATGAGCCTCCCGGGGACCAGGGAATGACCTCTCTATTCACGAAGGGAAACAGCCCTACAGGTGTGAGGAGTGCAGGAAACTTTTCAACAAGAAGTGCTTCCTGGTTCAACGTAAGCACATCCACACTGAAGTGAAGCCCTACAAATGCACCGAGTGTGGGAAGACCTTTAGCAAGAGCACCCACCTCCTGCTGCACCATGTGACCCACACAGGGGAGAGGCCTTATGAGTGCTTGCACTGTGCAAAGGCCTTCAGCCGCCAGTCACACCTAATCAGTCACCAGCGGGTCCACAGCAGGGAGAAGCCCTATGTGTGCAGCGAGTGAGGGAAGGCCTTCACCCAGCGCTCCAATTTGGTCCTAATTAACAGGAGCCACACAGAAAAGAAACCCTTCCGTGTGCAAAGAATGTGGGAAAGCCTTCCAGGATAAGACTGGTTTTCTCCAACACTACATCATCCACACGGGAGAAAAGCCCTTTGTCTGCGTGGAGTGTGGCAAGGCCTTCAATGGCAGATCCCACCTCACGTGGCACCAGCAAATTCACAGCGGACTGAGACCCTTGCAATGCAAGGAATGGGGCAAAACCTTTTGCAACAGCATAGACCTCACTCAGCACTACGTCATCCACATTGGAGAGAAGCCATATAGATACCTCGAATGTGGGAAGGCCTTTTACCGCAGGTCTCACCTCAAGCAGCACCAGTGGAGTCACACCGGGGAGAAGCCATATGTGTGTGGTGAGTGTGGCAAGGCCTTCACTCACGGCTCCACTTTCATCGTGCATAAGAGGGCCCACACTGGAGAAAAACCCTACAAATGCAAGGAATGTGGCAAAGCCTTTAGCAATCGGGCCGACCTCATTCGGCACTTCAGCATCCACAGTGGAGAGAAGCCCCCCTGAGTGCAGTAAGTGTGGGAAGGCCTTCAACTGCAGGTCATGCCTTACAAGACACCAGCAGATTCACAGTGGAGAGAAGCCCTATGAGTGCATGGAGTGTGGCAAAGCCTTTTGCCAGAAGGCAAATCTCATTTGACACTCGATCATCCACACTGGGAAAAGACCCTTTGAGTGCGTTGAGTGTGTGAAGGCCTTCAACCAAAGGTTATATCTCAAGAGGCACCAGCGGATCCACACCGGGGAGAAGCCATATGTGTGCAGTGAATGTGGTAAGGCCTTTGCCCACTGCTGCACTTTCATCTTGCATAAGAGGGCCCACATTGGAGAAAAACCTTTTGAGTGTAAAGGATGTGAGAAAGCCTTCAGCACTAGGAAAGAACTCATCCAACACATCAGCATCCATGCCAGAGAGAAGCCCTCTGAGTGCAGTGAGTGTGGGAAAACCTTCTGCTGGAGCACTAACCTCATCTGACACTCCCTCATCACACCGGAGAGAAGCCCTGTGAGCGCACAGAATGCGCAAAGGTCTTTGGTCGCAGCTCCTCCCTCGGTCAGCATCAAAAGGTTCACACTGGGAGAAACCCTGTCAATAGAACAGAAACTGGAAAACCCTTCCCAAGTGGATAATCCTCAGTCAACCTTTAATAACTTCTTTTGTGGGAAAACTTTGAATGTAAACACTGTGGAAAATATTTTACCAAAATCTGGTTGTTTAGACCAAAGAATCCCACCAGGTTTCTCTGTGAGAAAACCTGCTGCAGGATATTGGTTGTTATCTAAAGAGTCATTTTGGGAATGACTCAGCCTAGAACCTCATTCTGCATCTGAGAATTCATCTAAGAGAGTGATCCGATCTCTGTCGTGCACGTAGCAAAACCTTCAGCCACATCTTTTGCAGTTGAACACTGCAAAATTATCTCAGGGATATTTAAGCAAAGCAAGAGGAGATGGAGAAGTGAAAGACAAATGCAAGCACAGTTTCCTTCAGACTTCCGTGAGAAGCCTATGGCAATTTGTCATACCTTACTTTATATGGGGAATAAAGAGGATTGTTTCAGATATCAGAAGGCCTTACTCCGTTGTCTTGTGTGTACATTCACTTGTGTCCGGTATCAGGAGAGTTAGACAGTTGAGGGTATGTCTGAAAACACTGATTGAAAGCTTTTGTTCTACAACATGGTTTTTCTACCTGTGAGCAACATGACTCTGTGAGAAATAGGAAGGCTTAAGAGATGAAATGCTTTTATATTGAGATGTACGTATTGTACAGGACTGAAATTTCCTGTTGAAAATGATAAAACATTTTTTTTAAAAAGGGGTATGTATGAATTGGAAATTTTTTTAAATGTCCTGGCTTTTGTTTCTTCATATGGCTTTAATCACCCCAAAGGCCTTCTTCATCTTGATCTACTTGTTTATTTTTTTTCTCTATTTTCCTGTGGGGGTGAGGATGACAGTGTCGCTCTGTAACCTTCCCAGATGGATCTCAATTATACCCTCTGACTGTGGTTTCTGAGCTCCTTCAATCCTTCTTAGAGAGCCTTCCATCTCAGCCATTTTCTAGGGGTTGAATTTGAGCCAAAAGAAAACACATGGCTGAATTAAGTTAGAGGATAATGTTCAAGTCAGAGAAACACACAATGCCTCTCACTTTTAATCTTACAAAAGAGTGTGTGAAGATTCACTGTCAGAAACATTGACTAGAACTGTTGTCACCATGGGGTTAGTCCCGGTATAAAGACGGACTAGTACCTTTTATCAGGGTATTTTAGAATGTCTCTTTTGGCATATTTTTAACTACATGTGACAATATTACCTCACGTAGGAAATGTACTGTACAGAAAAATATAACCATGATGTGTTCACTTTGAACCCTCCTCAGGGCCTTTTAAATGACCATGTGTAGGTTTGTACTGCCATTGTAGGCCAAGCCATTTACGATATGTTGATTCATGGCATTATTGTGAAGGCACCTCTTCATCCTTTTCACGTCATATCTAACAAGTCTTCAGCAAGCTGTATGTTCTAAATATTTACTCCTAAAAGTTTTATAGTTTTACCTTTTACATTTAAACCTCTGCTTCATGTTGAGTTAATTTTTGTATTTTCCCGTAATGTTTAGGTTGAGTTTCTTGTGTTATTGCTTAAGTTTGTTCTGTTGTTCCAGCACCATTTCTTGAAAGACTATCCTGCCTCCATTGAACTGCTTACTTCTTAATCAAAAATCAGTTGGGCATTATAGACAATAGGCAATGACTCTAACAAATTTAACACACATACACACACACACAAGACTATTAGGAATTATTCGATAGAAATTTGAGATATTACTAGGGTGACCATAGGTGCCAATTTTGCTAAGAAGATCCCAGTTTATACCTATTATCCTGTCATTTTACAGTATACCCTTTCACTCTCAAAACTGTCCTAGATTAGACAGTAAATTACATGTTCATCCTGGCTATTACAGTATTTCACGTTACCTAAATCATAGGTTTGAAGGACTTCTAATGTAACATTAATTATTTACTTGAAAACTCTAATTTAAAACTTTGATTCACATTCATTCAGATGCAGTTACTACCTATGGCATTCATATAATATCACCTGAACTCTGTTGCTGTCCAACTCTTATCTGTTTTCTGATATCCTTTATGTGTTTCAGGCCCAGTATGGAGGCTTCCCTTTATCAGCCGATAGCAAGATCCTTTTCCCTTAGCATCACACCAAATTCATGATTTTCCTTACTCTCTGAGGCTCCCCAAAATCTTTAAAATAATTACATTTAAGTGTTTAAAATTATAATTGGTTACTTTCTTGTCCTTGTGCACATATTTAAACACTTAACTGTGTATTAAACACTATATTTAGAGTTAATTTAATGGTATGCTTGTAATCATTTCTATAAAAGCTTAGCATCAGATACTGAATCCTTCTTTTTAACAATACACATATATCAAATCTTGATAATACCATTATTTTTATAAGAAAATCAGATTTGACCTAACAGAACCCTGTAAATGACCATAGGCTTAAAAGTAAAATTGCTGATCCGAGTGTTAGACATCAACCAGGCAAACATATAATCTCCCTGCGGCACAAATTCTGCAGGATATAATTCTGGTCCACTACACAGGATTACAAGAAGAATCAACTAATGAAATTCAAGAAGCTCAAGTACTGCCTACTGTTTAGAAAAGGCGACTAAGTGTTACATGAAGTGAAAACAGTTAGCAAGTTAAGCTCTCAGAGATAAATAAAAAAAATAAAAATAAAACACCTCTGGTGAAAAACTTTCTTATACCAACTACATATGCAAAACTCTCATGGCCTAAGAGAGACTCTTGAGAGTCAGACTAAATGAGTCCTGATCCCAGCACCATCACTTACTATCAGCTTGTACAAGCATCGCTAAATCTGTTTCCTCATGAGTAAAATGAAGATGATAACTGTATTTATCTTACTGTGAAGAGTAACAATCCAAAGATAGGAGTACTGCTCTTGCACATAATAAGTGCTTAATAAATGCTAGCTATTATTACAATGACCTCCATTAATGTCTCTTTCCAAAAGTAAGTCCTAAATTTTATTTTGATGTCAGGAGAAATTTCACATGTATGTGCATATGTGTGTGCACACATATGTGTACCTCCCAATGAGAGATCACTGAGATGACACAGGCAATAGTCCACAAATACTTATTAATAGTGTGGGCTGGGTATATGATCATGACAACTAATATAGATCTTATTCAACACTGGAGAAGGAAGCTGTTTTCTTCTAAAAAAGTCCACACAGGCATAGCGAGGCAGCTTTTAAAATAAAATTCCATATATAACAGTATTTGTGGTTGTTCATCTCCAGAACAGAAAAGTAATTGATATGTACAATTACACATATGTTTAAACCCATGTATGCAAATGAAAACGTTTCCTTTATGGCAAGTACATGAAGATACTAAAGCAATATTCTAATTAAACATTCATATATTCAATATTTCAAAATAAGAAATTTGGATATAAATATGCATAATTTACAATTCTACAATGCAACCTGTCTACAGAGGCCATTTTCACTATATTTCAACAGATCGTAACAACTAATGCACAATACTACTTCTCTTCAAAACGTTAAAAACTGTAAAGTACACAGTAATTCACTGTAAGCAAACACAAAAGGCTATGTTGTGTACATGACACTCTTTTACCCCAACAACTATTTTACCTATTCATTAAACCCATTCTACAAGCAAGCCCAAATGACTACACTATCTTATGTAATAGAGTCAGAAGATGGAAGATATACCTTACTTGGTTAAAAATAGAAAATTTACATAAAAGAATTGTTATCTAAAGTCCAAGAAACTATAGCTTGCATTCATAAAGACCCGTGTCCATTTTAGTTTATTACAATAAAGTAGCATGAAACTTTCCGTAAGAGAGATGATATGAAATAAATATGTCACTATGACTGATATAATACCTACATAAACAACATGCTGTTTTTCAAATGCACATTTAATGGGGATTTAAAAAGCAAAGGCAACGTCAAATTTATATCTCAGGGATCCAAATCTAAGTTGGACTTCATTTCTCTGAATTTTCCTAAAATATTCCAGTTGTAAAATAGATTTGCCACTAAAATAAAATAGCTAGGACTCCATTATTTATTCTAAAACAAGTAAGAAATACAGCCTGTCCTTTACAAACACAAAAGGTAATGTGGGCTGCGGTTTAGGTGTTCAATTGGTTGAGAGACAATAGGCTATAGTATTAATTTGTAAGTGACTCCAGAATGAGTATGCATGCACACATACATGAAGATTATATCATTGATGATAACCCTAAATGTGAAGCTAAACACAGCATATCTAAAAGTTTATCTCTACCATATTATTATTTTTTTTTAATCCATGGGCACTGCAATGAATGTACTTTTGCCTTGGAGCTAGTACTTTAATTTTAAAGAACCACAAAGAAAAAAAATCAAAACTAGTCAGTAACAATGCAGCGTCTAAAAGCAATAAACTCAAAATTAAGTTATAAATAATTTAAAGCATGTCATGAAGATGTATTAATAATTCATCAGATAAATAATTTACTAAATAATCAAATAAATAAATAATGAAATACATAAATAAATCAGCAAATAAATAATTCTGCAAAATAACCTAAACAATAAGTCACCAAAACAAATCAGAAACCTACAAAACTACAATGATTTTCTGTATTCGGATAGTTTTAAATAAGCAAATGTACACAAACTAGATCAACGCTTGTTAGAATTAGAAATATTTTTCAATGCTCTTGGTAAAATCCTCATCTCAATACATAAGAACATATTTTCCATTTTTAAAAGACTGCATAGGATTGCTGCTTATAAATTATTAACATATTTATAATATATTCTCTTCTATATTTTATATATAATATTTTTGCCTAACATATTTCCCCCAAACAACTAAATTCTTAAAATATTCTTAACTTATACTTTTTTTTCTCAAAGCAATACTTACAGTATAATAATGCTACAGCTTTTGATTGTTTCCTATCAGAAAAGTCTTCTTCATCCACAAAGTCTTCCTTCACCAAGTCTTTGGAAATTTTCTGCAGGGGTAGAACAGTAAGAATAACCTTAATTATTACAAACGGCATTTCATTCACTAGGGAACAATGTTTTATAATTCTACAAAGTAGCAATGGGATGTGGACATTATTAGTTGAAAACTATGTCAAGTTTGTAGAAGTCTTTAATGAACCAAGTACAAGCTGACAGAGGCCAGCTTCCTCTTTTAGAACTGACACACAAGCTGTTAAAATTGGCGGGATTTCAGACATGAAGACAAAAACTTCAAAGGAAAAAGTGACTGGCTGACATCTAATGCTATCCTCAATTTGAGAAGCTCAAAGTCCTTGAAAAAACACATGAAATCATTTAACTATTACAATTTGAATGTAGGTACAATATAATTAGACACCACAAAGAGTCAAAACACAATTGACCTCATAAATCATTCTTCATTGAACACTTAAAGTTTTTAACTATCTATTGTATAGTACTCTGAAAATCCATAAACTTTAGATCCCAAACTATGTATGATTAGTTTCCCCACAAAGAACTTTGTAATGAGTTTTTGACACATTTAAGAGAATAAATCCAAACAATATATAGCACACTTGAAGAGAAGGAAACTAAAATTAATCAAAGTATTTTATGTAATTTATCTCAATGAATTGTCAAACCAACCTTTTAAGTTGAGTAATATTTTACCTTTTTTATAGTCAAGGAAACTGGGACTCAGTAAGACCGCCAGTGGCAGGGAAGATTCTAACTTTGCCTATACCAATTCCCTGTGAAGGTTTGCTCAACTATAGACCCTTATTTTGAGCCCAATCTAAAAAAATGCAGCAAATCCTAGAGCATCATAAATTGATTACAGCAATGATTCTCACCCTCCACCTCCAGGGAAGTTGGCAATGTTTGGAAACACTTTTGGTTGTGATAACTGGGGAATATTATCAGTACCTAGTAGATAGAGATCAAGGATGATGCTAAACATCCTCAAAGTACAGGACAGCCCCAAAACAAGGAATTACCTGGCCTAAAACGTTAATAGTGCTGTGGGTAGAAAACCTGGATTAGAAAAAATGATTGTTATATTGTATGAATTTCCTATTATAAAATAACACAGATTTGGTTCAGGGATATAAAGGTTTTTTAAATATGTATAACATTATATACAGTGGAATACCCTAGATGAAAATGTGTATTCTTGGAAAAATGGGCATATGGAAACTCTATGTACTTTCTAATCAATTATTCTATAAACCTAAAACTGATCAAAATAACTTCAACTGTTTAACTGAAGTTATGAATAGCTTTCTTTGAATCAATACTAAAACATAAGTCTACAGTTATAAAAGTTTTTATTTTACTTATCAAAATTACTCTAATAAAGTTAGTATGAGAACATTAAAAGTCATATCTATGAGTTCACCTTGTCAAAGTAACAAGGAAGATAATAAATAACAAAAATTCATAGGGCTTGAAGAGATTATTCTGATAAAACATCTAATCTAATAAAAGAGTAATATGCTAATTACGTCACTCCGCTACATCCCAAGCCACACACACCAATCAGAGCAACTATATGCAAATTAACCCAACCAAGATGGTGGCCGGCAGCCACAGAGCTAGAGCAAACAAGAGGCTTGGTTGCCCTGGCAATGGAGGAAGCTGCTTGCCTAGGCCTGCTGTGCCCTCTGATCAAGGCAACAAAGTTTCAATTATAGGAGCCATGGAACTGGAGCAAGCAGGAGGCTTCATTGCCCCA
>PVJC01025292.1:0-24840 GCA_004026665.1 Murina feae | reverse complement strand
TTCCTAGCATTTGCAGTAGCATGGATGGAAATGGAGAACATAATGCTAAGTGAAATAAGCCAGTCAATGAAAGAAAAATACCACATGTCGTCACTCATCTATGGATAATAATAACCAATATGAACTGGTGAACAGAAACAGATTCAGAGGCAGAACAGCATCAAACAATCTGTCAAACTAAAGCAACAAGGATGGAGGGAGGATGGGGGGGTAATAGATCAACCGAAGGACTGTTATGCATGCATTTAAGCATAACCAAAGGACACAGACCACTGGGGGAAGGGCAGGGGAAAAAAGAGATATTTGTACTAATCTTTGTAATACTTTATGTAATTAAATAAAAAAATTAAAAAAAAAGTGTGCCTTAAAAAAAATAATATTAAGAGCATTTTCTTGGCCTTCACTTGGTTGAAATTAGCCAGTCAGTTTGACAACTGCATTTCATAACTTGAGCAATGACATACATCAATTTAAGCATTTTTCGCATAAAATGAATATTTGTGATTTTATATTTCAAGTCTATACTTTAGGAGAAGGCGGAGTTCTTTATTAATTTTGCATCAGTAAAGCAATTTGTTTTATGATTCATCTTCCTGAAAATAATTGCTAGTGAATTAATTTATGTTTAAATGAGAGTAATAGGAAAACAAAGCAAAAACTGACAGGAATGGGATATAAAAATAAACCCATCCATCCTTGTGGAACAGAGTAACTACATATGCTCTTTGTTCAGGACCATAGACTAAAGAAGCAGTCAATTTAAAGAGGATTGAAATATAAAATATGAATTTAAACTTATAACTGCCAATAACAGAACAGAACATAATCGAGGTACTTTTCCCTGCAAATTCAGCTAATCAAAGATTTATGACTATGAAAGAGGTCTATTCCACATGATCGTACTTTATGTATTTGGGGATGACTGTCATATTTCCTCAAAGCTATACTATCACACTGAAACACACACACAGCGAATCACTGCTGTGTGGACACCACGTCATTAGTATAAGTCATTGAATATTATCAGTTGAGATACTGGCCTTCCCATGTGATCGCTGTGCTCCACAGATACCCATAAAGTAGTGCCCTTCTACCTGCAGGGTATACGTTCCAAAACCTCCAATAATGCCTAAAACCATAATATAGCACTGACCCCTATTTATATTGTGTTTTCCTTTATATACATACCTGTGATAAAGTTTAATTTATAAATTAGGCACAGTAAGAGATTAACAACCATAACTAATACTAGAACAATGATAGCAGTGTAAGTAAAATACTGATTACTTGAATAAAAGCACTGCAGTACCACAACAGTCTAACCAAGCAGGCTACTGAGTGACTAATGAGCAGGTGGTATATACAGATGGCGTAGACATTCTGAATGAAGGGATGTTTCATGTGGAGGTGGGGAGGGGATAGATTGGGTTGATGCAAGATTTCATCATGCTACTCAGAACAGTGTACAATGTAAAACTAATGAATTGGAAGGCAGCTATGCTCACCACAATAATAGAACAAGAAATCATCAAATTTATATGGAAACAGAAAAGACCACGAATAGCCAAAGCAGTCCTGACAAAAAAGAATGAAGCTGGAAGTATCACACTACCTGACTTCAAATTATACTACAGAACTATGATAATCAAAACAGCATGGTATTGGCAGAAAAACAGACACATGGTTAATTGGAACAGAACAGAGAGCCCAGATATAAGACCATATGTATATAGACAGCTAATGTTCAAAAAGGAAGCCAGAAAAACACTTCAATAAATGGTGCTAAGAAAACTGGAAAGACCTGTGCACACAAACAAAACTGGATTACAGTTTGTCCCCATGTACAAAACTATTCCAAAATGGGTCAAAGACCTAAATGTAAGACATGAAAAAATAAATTACATAGAAGAAAATTTAGGTACAAAACTTGTGGACCTTGGTCATAGAGAACATTTTATAAACTTGACTGCAAAGGCAAGGGACGTGAAGGCAAATCACATGAATGGGATTATATCAAACTAAAAAGCTTCTGCACAGCAAAAGAAACTGACAGCAAAACAAAGAGGCAGCCAACCAGAAAGGAAATAATATTTGAAAACAGTAGCTCTGACAAGGGTTTAATTTCCAAAACACATAAAGAACCCATAAAACTCAGCACAAAACAAACAAATAAATATGCTAAACACATTCAACATGGGCAGAGGACCTGAAAATATACGTCTCCCAAGAAGACATGCAAACAGCCAATAGATGTATGAAAAAATCTTCCACCTCACTAGCAATTAGGAAATGCAAATCAAAACTACAATGAGATAGCAACTCACATGTGTTAGAGGGGCCATAATCAACAAGACAATCAATGACAAGTGTTGCAGAGGTTGTGGTAAAACGGGAGCCCTCATTCACTGCTGAGAGGAATGTAGACTGTACACCCACTATGGAAAGAAGTCTGGTGATTCCTCAAAAAATTGAAAATAGGACTACCATAGAACCCAGCAACCTCTCTCCTGGATATACACCCACAGAAACTCAAAACCATGTATTTGCAAAGATATATGAACCCCTATGTTCATTGCAACATTATTCATGGTGGCCAAGACATGGAAACAACCAAACTGTCCTGCAATATGGAACTGCATAAAGAAGATATAGTACATATACACATTGGAATACCGCTCAGCCATATGAAAGGATGAAGTACTGCCATTTGCAACAACATGGATGGACCTTGAGAATATTACGCTAAATGAAATAAGTCAGTCAGGAAAAGCTAAGAACCATATTTATATTATGTGTTTTCCTTTATATTTCACGACTTTGTGGGATATAAAACTGAAACTTGTGAACACAAACAGCAGTGTGGTGGTTGCCAGAGAGGAGGTGGGGGGGGAGGAGGGGTCCTAATATATGGTGACAGGAGAAGATCTGACTTTGGGTGGTAGGCACATCGTGCAAAATGCAGATCTTGTAACATAGAAACCCACACTGGAACCTATATGATCACGTTGACCAATGTCACCCCCATAAGCAATTAAGAAAATAAATAATGTGGAATCTAGTGAACAAATGAACTGATGAACAAAATAGATCCAGAGACATAGAAACATGGAACAGACTGTGGAATCTCAGAGGGAAGGCAGCAGGTGGGAAGAGGTCAACCCAAAAACTTGTATGCATGTATGTTTACATGGGCACAGAGAATGGTGCGGTGAAGGCCTGGGAAGGAGGCAGGGTGGGCTAGAAAGGGTCAAAGGGAAAAAAATGTGGGACCTATGTGATACTTTCAACAATCAAGATTTTGATTGTAAAATAAATACATAAAGATGCTAAACACACACAAAATTAATTAATTAAAACATGAATTGCTTATTTCTGGAATGTTTTAATGTAATATTTAATGTAACTGGCTGCTGCTAAATGAAATCTCAGACAGAAAAACCATGAATAAGGGGAAACTAGTCTACACATACATTTCTAGAACTGTCCCTCTGGTACCTTAACATCTCCATCGAAGTTCAGGTTTCAACTTGCTTCTGGGTTTCTTATGCATGAGGTGCATTGATTTTTTGTTGTTGTTTTTATATTTTTATTTTTTAAAATTGTTTCAAGTATTACAAATATTAGTACATATGTCTCTTTTTCAGCCCATTGACCTCTATCCGTCCTCCCCTTCCCCGCCCCCCACCCTCTCAGCATATGCCCTTATCACCCTTCCCCACAGTGTCTGTGTCCATTGGTTATCCTTATACGCATGCATACAAATCCTTTGGTTGATCTCTTACCTCTCCCCCCAACCCTTCCCTGCCTTCCCACTGTAGTTGACAGTCTGTTTGATGCTTCTGTGTCTCTGTATCTATTTTTGTTCATCAGTTTATGATGTTTATTATATTCCACAAATGAGTAAGATCATGTGCTATTTATCTTTCTCTAACTGGCTTATTTCACTTAGCATAATGCTCTCCAGTTTCATCCATGCTGTTGCAAATGGCAAGAAATACTTCTTTTTTTATAGCAGCATAATATTCCATTATGCAGATGTACCACAGTTTTCTAATCCATTCATCTGCTGATGGACATTTAGGCTGTTTCCAAATATTAGCCATTGTAAATTGTGCTGCTGCAAACATAGGGATGCATATATCCTTTTTAATTGCTGTTTCTGGTTTCTTGGGATATATTTCTAGAAGTGGTATTACTGGGTCAAATGGGAGTTCCATTTTCAATTTTTTGAGGAAACGCCATACTGTTCTCCACAGTGGCTGCACCAGTTTGCATTCCCACCAGCCGTGCACGAGTGTTCCTTATTCTCCACACTCTTGCCAGCACTTGTCGTTTGTTGATGATAGCCACTCTGACAGGTGTGAGATGGTACCTCATTGTCTTGATTTGCATCTCTCGGATAAGTAGTGACTTTGAGAATGTTTTCATATGTCTCTTGGCCTTCTGTATGTCCTTTTTTGAAAATTGTCTATTTAGGTCCTTTGCCATTTTTTGATTGGATTGTTTATCTTCCTTTTGTTAAGTTGAATGAGTTTCCTATAAATTTTGGAGATTAATCCCTACCACAGATAACATTGGCAAATATGTTCTCCCATGCAGTGGGCTTTCTTGTTCTTTTGTTGATGATTTCTTTTGCTGTGCAGAAGCTTTTTATTTGGATGTAGTCCCAGAGGTGCATTGGTTTTGCTTTTGTGTAAGAATGATCTGCAGCAGGGGTATGACATCCTACGGCAGGTTAAAAATATTTTGAGAGCAATGAGACTCTTGTTCCTACAGAGAGGTGCTACGCAGAAGCAAATGTAGACTTTTATAGAAGTGGAGGCTGATACTCATCACAGAATATAAACACCAGCTTGTTTGGGAAGGAGCCTGAAATTGATTTCCCTCTGCTGTACAGAGGCAATTGGCCTGCAATTTTCACACTGTGCTTCATTTGAATTGTCTTGTTGGGGAGAAATAAAGTTGTTTATTGATTAGTATTTGAAAAACCAATTAGTACTTTGTTTGCTTGGAAGCCAAAATAAGAGCACAATGTCAGAACCAAATGTAAGTGGTTCCAGGACTAACAAGCACCCAGGACTCAGAGGGTGGCCCTGAAATGCTGAAGAAACAGTGACTGAGGATGTAGTTCCAGCCACAGCGCCCCTTTCTCGCCACGTGGCGGTCCAGTGGCTGCATTATGCGTGCTTCTTTTTCACCACGTTTTTTGTTTGTCTTTACTACATGCTTTTTAATAGCCTCTTTCCACTACTAATCTCTTTCCTGATAGGAATAATGGAGAAACAATTGCCGTGAACATGGAAAAAAATGTGAATATTAGCAATTTCTAAAATATATCACATGGCCCTGGCTACTAGGTGGCTTAGTTGGTTGGAGCATCATCCCGTGCACCAAAAGGTTATAGGTTTGATTGGCAGTCAGAGCACACACCTTGGTTGTGTGTTCCATCCCTAGTCCAGCTGTGTATCTGAGGCAATCTGTTCATGTTTCTCTCTCACATCTCTCTCTCTCTCTCTCTCTCTCTCTCTCTCTCTCTCTCTCTCTCTATATATATATATATATATATATATATATATATATATATATATATATATAAAATCTCCTCCCTTTCTCTGTAATAATCAATAAAAAATCCTCAGGTGAGAATAAAAAATAATAACATAAAATATATCACATGAACACTAGTTCTGAGGGATTAACAAAAAGGTACATAAATGGTAGTTTATAAGGGCAAGTGAATACTGGGTTATACTTAGTTTCATAGAGTTGTAATAGAGGACCTAGAAGAACCCTTAATACGCTCATGTAAATGGAGCTCTAAAAAAAAAGGAGAACTTACAGAGTTGACTGCTTCTTCTTTTCCTGTTATATTTGTGTTTAGTCCAGCCAGCCAGCCAACAAACTTCTTTCATTCAATATATGAGTCTCTGGCAAAGGAGCTAAGGTGACTTATTGGGGCCAGGGGTAGAGAAGAGAATCTAAGTTTCTGAGTAAAAGAAACTTGACCTAATCTGGAGATTTTTTAGGACTTCTAATCTGGTGGCTCTGTCTGTCTGTGCAACTTTTATTTACTGAGATGATGAAGAGCTTGTCCCTCTCTTCTTTAGATTGGATTTGCCTTCTTGGAAGCACAGTGGAGAGAGGAACCCGGAGGCAGATGAGAGGAGCTGGAGGAGAGGAGCCTAGGGGTTGGCTCTGTCAGTGGTGGGTCAGCCAGCATTTTGAGTGACAGGTCCTGGGATACAAAGCTGAGGAAGGCACAGTTCTTGGATGACTAATAGATCCGGACACTGTCTGGTACTCAGCCAGCTGAGCTCAGCAGGGACTTGAAAGACAGCCAGAGAGACACTCAGGGCACAAGCTCTCAACCTCTGTGGTTTACCTGAGCTTGTCATGGGGTGGGGGGCACAAAAGTGGGGAACCCTTACCCTGTCTAGGTGAGTGAGAACTGCATGTAAGGATGATACAGTCGTGAAGTCTCAGATACAGCAGGAAACTCAGCTCCCAGCTAACCACCCCTAGCAAAGGGCATGCACATTGACTCTCAAAAAGGGCTGCTACCTAGCTGAGAGTCTAGAAGCAATAAACCTGAAATTGAGGGTGAGGGGCTTGCAAATTGCAAAACACAAGAAACTTCATTGTTAGGGGCTTAAGTAAATCAGTAAAGAGAGGTCTTTCCTGCTGGTCAGAACCTAAACAAAGGCGGGGGTATCTGTTTTCCAGCCCAGGGGCTAAAACAGAACACCCCATGTTCATTGTAACTCAGGTTAGGCAGACACCTGTCTGCCTCAGCGGGGAGAAGGGTACGACCCATCGTGACTATGATCAGCTAGCTCCTCCTATGGCAACCACATATTCCCTCTACAGTTCATGTTGTCATTAGATTTTTCATTAGATCACTGCAACATGAGCTCTGTGTATTCATCAAATGAGATCTCTTGGAATAGTTTGGTTCTTGCTGAGTGCTTAATACCTCTGGGTGTCATGCTGAGATGTGGCAGAAATACAGTCTCCTGAGGCACAGAGGGTGACTGGAGAGAAGGCAGCTCTGAAGGTTTGCAAATCAGAAGGACTCCTGATCGGGATTTGGGGCTTGCAGACAGCACCATGACTGTGATGTCTCTGGGGTGTCTATGTGTTTTGGTCCCTAAGACTCCTTTTAAAGCATCTTGAAATGGACAGTTGCCTACTCAGAGTTTTTGCAGGCTGTCAGGAAACGTTCCTCATCTTCTCCACAAATCTGTGCTGGTTGAACCTGATTCTCCCCTCTCAGCTTCAGCCTTTTAGCTCAATGTTTTGGTGCCAGTGAAAATGCATGTGTACCTTGGTTTTTGACAGAAAGCTATTTACAGGTCTCTTCTACAAAAGTATAAATGTGCTTCAGAACACTTCTCCACATCAGTAAACCCTCAGTGTAAAGGTACATACTTCACTTAGAATAATGTTGTCCAGGTCCATTTCACGCTGTCACAAGGGTAAATTTTTCTTCCTTTTTACAGCAGAGTAGTATTCCGTTGTGTAAACGTGCCATGGCTTTTTTTATCCACTCATCTACTGACGGGCACTTGAGCTGCTTCCAAACCTTGGCGACTGTAAATAACACTGCAGTGGACACAGGATGCATATATCCTTTCAAATGAGGGTTTCAGGGTTCTTCAGCTAAATCCCCAGGAGTGGAATCACTGAGTCACGTGGTGTGAAGTAAGCCAGTCAGAGAAAGACAAGTGCCATATGACTTCACTTCTATATGGAACTTAATGAACGAACGGAACCCCCAAACAAGATAGAGACAGACTTACAGAGAGCAGGCAGATATCTCTGATACAGGGAGAAAGGAGGGCTGGGGGAGAGGCGGGGTTGAAGGTGGAAGGGATTGAGCCAAAAAGAGAAACAAGAGGAAGAAGTCATGGACATGGGGAAAAGTGTGGTGAATGTGGGGGGAGGAGAGAGGTGAGATGAAAGAGGGCATAGAGGGGATAAATGGTGACGGAAAAAATACATATATTTTAAAGTATATATTGAGTTGTGCCAGGCACCTTGTTAGGCACTTGGGGTATGTAGAGAACCAAAGAGATGTAGCGCCTGGCCTTATAGAACTTTTCTATTTTGATGGCTCTCACAACCCTTTAAAACAGAGGCTGGCAAACTATTCAGATCTGGAGGGCTGCTTGTTTTTGTACATAAAGTTTTATTGGAATCTAGCCATAGCCATTCACGTACATATTTTTCAACGTCTGCTTTTGCACTACAGAGTTGAATTGTTATGGCAGAAATCCTATAGCCTGCAAAACCTAATATATTTACAGAATATTTGACTCTATAGAAAAAGCTTGCCAACTCTTGCTTTAAAATCCCAGGAGCTGGAGTCCCAACTATATTTATGCTTTTATTTATTTTTAAAGAGAGAAAGAGGGAAAGAAAGAGAAGCATTGATGAGAAAGAAGAATCAATGAAAAACATCAATTGGCTGCCTCCTGCACGCCCCCTACTCGGGATCGAGCCAGCAACCTGGCATGTGCCCTATACCTGGAATCAAACTGGGGATATCTTGGTGCATGGGAGGAAGCTCTACCAACTGAGCCACACTGGCCAGGGCTAACCCTAGATATTTTAAATTAGTAGATCCACGGGTGTGTACCTGAGCACATGCAGACAGCTTGTATATGCACACCTGTCTGTGCCCACACTTCCTGTGAAGGGGTTCCCTGCATTCTATGTGTCTGCCTTTGATTTTTCCCGAAGCAGTTTCTCTCCCCTGCACTGCCCTTCCTAAGGTGGTAGGTGTGATCCAGCAGCCACAGCCCTCTGTCCTCTGCAGTTGTCCTTTGGCATGTCATCTCCCAACTCCTTCCACCCTCCTGGTATTAACTATTCTGGGGCTATGCCTCACAGACCTACATTTCAACCCTCACTTTTCTCCTACAATCCCGCCCCATGTTTCCAGTTTCCTAGACCACTCAGACTTAGTACATCCCAAACCAAATTCATCATCATTTCCCCCAAGCCAACTCACCCTCCTGACTTTGCAATTTTCTGTTATTGGTAACATCAGTCTCCACTTTGAGATCTTAGTCACTAAAATAATGATCAGATTTATTTCAGATTTTACCTCTTGGTTCTGAAAAAACAAATCGAGTCGAAATCTGGACCTTGGGACAAATGATGAAGGACAAAGCTTACCTGATGTATAGGCCTTATTTTCCTGCAGAAGAAACAGGAGGGGAGGCAACGAACTGTGACCAGGCATCCCCATGAGACACTCTACCAGCCACTTTTTTCTACATAATGTGCATACGTTCCCAATAATGCTGTCAGCCTTTTTAATCCTCATTTTATAGATGAGAAAGCTGAGTCTCCCATGTTAAGTGACCTTGCCAAGTGTCACATAGCTAGTGGGCCGTGGTACCGCTATCTCATACTGAGTTTTAAATATTATTTCCCACCCTCTTGCCATATGGCAAACCCAGCTTCTACTTCTGAAAACTAGTTTGGGATTTTTACTGGTGTTTGCTGAATTTTCTTTTTTAAAATACATTTAAAGCAAACGTCACGAAAGTATATTCAATGAACATGGACTGTAGTTTTCAATATCCAATTCTGTCTCGATTCTCACAGAAATATTTAGTTATTTGCGCCAAATCACCCAGCTGGTAGATGGTGAAGCCAGGATCCAACCCAGGACTTTCTTACTGCAGAGTCTACACTGTGGCCATGTGCTACCTGCTCCTAAGGGGAGAAGTGAAGCTCCTAAATGGGAAGTGGCAATGCCAGGCCTCTTGGAGGGTAGACATGTGCCAGGACCCGGTGTTCATTCTTCTAAGGTCAGTCGGCTGAAGGAAAAAGAATGAGCAATAAGCCTGTCATATTCCTTCAAAGTATGTCCCTCTGGAAGGTTTGCAGTTGGAGGAAAACTGAGTGTATTTCTTTCTGGTTGTAAATACCTGAGGGTATTTTGCCCAGCTGGTGTGGCTCAGTGGTTGAGTATTGACCCAGGAACCAAGAGGTCATGGTTCGATTCCCTGTCAGGGCATATGCTACGTTGTGGGGTTCAATCCCCAATAGGAGGCAGCCAATCAATGATGTTTCTCTCTATTCGTCTTCTTCCTCTCTCTCTAAAAATAAGTAAAAACATATTAGAGGAAAGAAAAGTTTTTAAATTCCCTCCATATTTCAGAAAAGTGTTCTGAACTAAACAAGGAAGTTGAAAAATATTTTAGCTCAGTGGCTCTCAAACTTTATTTTGCACAAAACAAACTAGCGTGACTTCAGATGTAGATTCTGAAGCACCGTACCCAAACATTCTCTTTCAGAAAGCCTGGAGTGGACCCCGGATGGAATTATTTGAACAAGGTGTGCAATGTTCTGATGCAAGTCGTCTTTGAATAACTTTGTTTTTAGTTCTTTGTTAATTGAGTATTTATAAATAACTTCGTCATAAAATGAATACCTGGAACATACTTATAGTGCAATTATCAAGTTTAGAATAGACTTCTAAGATTCTGGGATGGATGTCAGATTAATAAAACATGGTATATAAGTCTCTTGAATAATTTCCCTGGTGTAACCTCATTTCGAAAAAGTCCAGATAGCCTCTCTTTCCTCAATTCTTGTTTTGCCTCATAGACATGGCCAATGATAAGCAGATTCAACTTTCACAGCATAAATTTTGTATTAAAATTCTTGGTATGGGCTATCTAAACCCAGCTGAAAATAATGTAAGCAAATGGGAATGCGTGGGGATTGTATTACTGAAGAGTGGAAATATTTAGTTTCAGGTAAGGCTGGGTCCAGCAGTTCAAAGAGAGGTGCAGGCTTTTCTCCTAACCATTCTCTCTCAGCTCTGCTTACCCATGTTGATTTCCTTGGTATCTTCTGCTAAGCGGGAAGAGGCTTATAGACAAACACCAGTTCACAGTCTTCAGTCTTCCTCAGCTCCAAACCGAAACATAAATCCTGGAGAATGGTCCTGATTCTGGATCACATGTCCTTTCTGTACTTACGTGGCCATAGAAACAGGTATGGCCTTGCCCACAATATCACCAATGGCCAATATAGTGCTTGAAAGACACATGTTTTCAGAGTTGAGGGAATTACTAGACAGAAAATTAATAGATTTCATCAAAACTTGAAGTAGTATCCATGGTTTGGCAACAACCTAAGTGTAGACTGGTAGAGGAATCTGGCAAGGGTGATACATATGAACACCTGGGATAGAATGTTCCGCAGACATTAGAAGTGATGGATACGAAGACTGTGATATATATAAAGTTTGATATTATAAAAACTGAGAAAAGCAGATCTTGAAATTCTGGTTTCACTGTGGTGTTGACATGATAGAAAAGCACATGCATAGCTCCAGAGATCACAGAACACAGGGAAACAAAAGCAACCCCAGTGCTGAGGTGGTGAGATTAGGTTTGTTTTCTCTCAACCTCGTGTTATCATCCTTTCCCCCTTTTCTTTAAATGATGTGTTCCTATCTATTTATCTATAAAACACCACTGTTTTGTCATTTCTCTCAATAGTGATTCGAAGCACGTTGGCTTTTAGGCTGAGACTTTACTTGGTGCTTCCTCCAGTAGAACTCTGAGCTTTGGGCCTGCCTGGCATTTATTCCTCCATCTGATGATTCGATCTCTCTTGTCTTTTGTGTGATGCCCACACCCGTCTCTCCTTTTCTGCCGCCCACCCCTGACTCTGGCAGCCACTTGTTCTCTTCTTCTCTAATGTTGTCATTTAAAAATATGATATAACTGGAATCATATAGTATGTAACCTTTTTTGCTGAATGAAAAGAAATGGGTTCTTTGCACTCAGCATAACCCACGGAAATCCATCCATCTTGCTGTGTCTATCTATAGCTTGTTCCCTTTTTTTGTTGAACTAGAGGGCTGATGCATGAAATTCATGTAAGAATAGGCCTTCCTTTCCCCGAATGCCGGCACTGGCTTCCATCTGGAACCCGGGACCTGCGCTTCCCTCGCAGCCCCAGCTTCGTCTACAGGGTCATCCAGAAGGATGTCCGGAAGGATGTCCAGTCTGATTAGTGTATCACACTTTTATTATTCTTGATAGTTGTCCATTGTTCGATGTATCATAGTTTGTTTAACCAGTCTCCCATTAAAGAACATCTAGATTGTCTAGAGATTTGGGACTATTACAAATAAAACTATTGGAAGAATTAATATATGGGTTTTTATGTGAGCATAAGTTTTTATATCTCTGGGATAATTTCCAAGAGTTCAGTTTTTGGATGGTAAATTAGTTGCTCATTTATTTATTTATTTTTTTAAATTCCAAACTGTTTTTCAGAGTGCCAATTTCATTTTACATTCCTATTAGCATGTTCATTTTTAAATTTTTACTTAAGCTATTGGAGGCAGTATTTCTTTACTTGCCCTCTTCCCCACAGTTCATCATTGAACATATTTATCTGGTATCAGTCAGCCCTTGCCACAGTAGTGCTGCATAACAAAGCAACCCTAAACTCGGTGGCTTATAACAATAAACATTGCTTTCATGAGTCTACAAGCTGACTATAAATTGCCTGGTGTAGGCTAGGTGCAGCTGGTAGCTGATGGATTGCTGCTCACTGTGAGTCGGACTCAGAGTTCTTCCGTGTGTTCTTTCTGGGGATTAGTCTTAGGGTCATTTACTACCAACTGAAAGACCTTCTGAAGTCCTCTGGTGCCTCTGCTGTCACACAGCCCCACCCACATCTCAAGCCTCTTCTTGAATGATATCTGCTTAAGTCCCATTGGTCTAAGCCAGTCACATAGCCAAGTCCAAAATCAAGGGCTGGAGGAATATATTCCCTCGCTTGTGGGAGGAACCTCAAGTGGCATGATAAAGGGTAAAGGACAAAACAATAACCAATTCCTTCTGCTACCATCAACTCACCCCACAACGTTTTTCTTGTCTCCTATAACGTCTAGTGCTCATCCACGTTGCTTTTTGGTGAATTATATCTTCTAGGATTCTAGTAAATTAGAGTAAGAATGTATGTTCCTTTTTTCTTATACTATTTTAAATCCAACCAAAGACATAATAATCACACTCTAAGGGTTCAGAAATCCTTATTATCTATAAGCATATCCTTCAAAGACAATAAGCATGTCTTTCTTACTACTGCCCCCCGTCCGCTTACAGTGACTAAAATATGGTAGTTTCCAAGTTTATGTTCTATGACTGGCTTCTGGGATCTTGTAATATGGGGGTATGTGGCATAGTAGCTAGTGCTCTCAAGGTGGGATATGATTTCTAAGGTCAAATCCCAGGTGTAGAACTCATTAGCTATTAACATCGGTTTCTGCATGCAGAAAACAGAAATGATGACCCTTCACAGTATATAGGGATTTTAAGGATTTTGCAACCAGTTAAGTGCTTAATACTAATGTTCTCAATACTAATTATTTACATTTTAGAGAATACCATCTCTCACAAGTGTGGCTTTGCTGCGCTTGGTTTCATGGTTCTTTTGATCTCTCTCCTGACTGCCACCACAGGAAGAGATAAGGGATGTCTCACAGTTGACCAAAGAAATGATCTGATCATGAATACGGAGGCCTTTTCGTATTGCTAACTATTGAAAAGCACGCCGATTTAATCCCATAGGTACGGGTGGAATTGCTGTAGTCTCGCTCACCACCTCTCATACATTTTAACCCCGATACCCTTGTTGAACATAAAGATGGGGAGTCTGTGGATGGACTTGGATAGATGCTGCTTTCCCAGTGGCAAGACATTCCCCCCAGACTTGATGGTTTTGCAAAATATGCTTTTGTGTCCTTGATGGCAATTGGCAGTTTTGTTTCAGGCTGGTAAATGGGGCTTCCTTCTTTGGAGTATGCTTTCTTCCAGCCCCAAGCAGAAGCCTATTAGGTCTCAGGAAACCTCATCCTGGTCTCCACTGTCTCGCCAGGCCACTGGTGGTGTTGAGCGTCATTGTTTAACCTCACAGTGTCTGTCTGCTGCAAAGACGATGGGATGGAGTTTCCTGGCCAATGGGATCCCTTCCAGTTTGAATATTCTGAATATGCACACTTTCCTTGGAGCGGTGTGCCATGTGGTGAGTGGCCAGGTTGCAGCTGGGAGCTGGTTTTCTGCAGTGGGTGTCAGAGTGTCAGTGACCCCATGTTCGTGTTTCACAGTATTCGTAGATCATGAGGGCACAGATTCAATCCTAGGGAATGAACATCAGGCTTAGGTTTGCTTGCAAACCAATCTGACCTCTGAGTCCTCCAACCTGACCCAGTTCTTTCAAATGGACTGGCTCATCATCCAGCTTTGCTCATTTTGATTTACAGCATTCTGTCTATTTTGGTGTACCTGGGGAGCATCATTTTGTCTGATTATTTAGGATTACTAAGTACTTTTCAATTCTACTTTTCTTAAGCCAATACTTAAGAAAATAGTGAAGGACCAGGTGTTTTTTTTGTTTGTTTGTTTGAACATCTAATCTATTATGGGCCCATGCTTGTGAAATCAAGCAGTGGATGTTGTGGCACTTCCAGATTGCTAGAAATTTTCTAAATGCTTGCTCTCAATTTTGTACACTTAGTATTTGTGCATACACACAGATCTGTTTCTGGATTCTCTAATTCTGTTCTGCAGGTCTATTTGTCTATCCCAGTGCTGATACTACACTGTCTTAATTACTGTCTATATAAATTAAGAGCCAGGGTCTGTCACATCCAAAACAACCAAAGACTCGACCTAACACCCAGGCAGCAAGCTCTAGTGGGTCAGGACTTGTGGCCACCAGGACGGAGCCAGAGAGGTGGGGCTGGCACTCACACTCACTCACAGCCGTGCACACACACAGTGCCCACTAGCTCACAGCCTTTTATCCCTTTCTTTCCCTCCCTCTCAGCTCACTCTTAGAGTCTCTCTCAGAATGAGGTCCCAGAAGAACCTGGGATGGAGAGATGGAAACAAAATAGACTGGGCCCGAAGAGGCATGGATGGAAGGGAGGGCAGGCAAAGGGTAGAGCTGCCCCCACTGGCTCCACCCTTCCCAGCCAGGAAAGAGGAAGAGGGAGAGAGGGAAGCCTGGAGGACTGCTGAGAAAAACAAAGAGAGACAGAGACTGGTAGAGACTGGGATGGAGGGATGGAAACCAAATAGCAATATTAAAATGTTTCCCCAAATTAATTCCCTTTTAATGTGCATGAATTTCATGCACCAGGCCACTAGTGGTTTTATAATGAGTCTTAAAATCAGTTAAGACAATCCTCTTCTTCCCCGAGCCAATCTTCTTTTTTAGGAGTAACATTTCCATTTTTGGCCTTTTGCTCTTCCATGTGAATTGTCAAATTAGCATGTCAAGATCCACAAAGAACCCTGATATGGTTTTCAATAGAATTTAATGTAATTCACTTATCAATTTAGGGCAAGTTTTGATCTCTCCAAAATGTGCTTTTTTATCTATAAGCATAAGTTATTTTATTAGTTACTTAAACTTTGAAAACAGGTTTAAAACTTTTTTGCAAAAAAGTTCTTGTACATATTTTATGTTTATTCCTAGGTTGTTTATATAATTTTATTGCTATTACAAACAGTATCTTCATAAAAGAGATGTGACAAAATACACTTTCTGACATTTTGTGGCTATTTTATAAATATGTAATTGATTTTGTCGTGCTAATTTCAACAACCTTGCCAAACTCACTCTTTAAATAATTGTTTCATAACACTTTTTGTTTTCTATATAGATTTGGTTTGTGAATAATAATCTGATTCTTTCCAATTTTGTCTCTTTTATTTATTTTCTTGTCTTATTGCATTTTTATTAAGGGGTTGTATTAGTTTCCTTTAGGTGGCATAACAAATGACCACAATCTGAGTGGCTTGAGAACAGAAACTTATTTTTCTCAGAGTCCGAAAGCTGGAGGTCCATGAGTATAGAGAGGCTCCCTCTGAAGACTCTGGGGCAGGATGCTTCCTCGTTTCTTCCAGTATCTAGTGGCCCCAGCCCTCCTGGGCTGGTGCCAGCATAACTCCAGTCTTTGCCTTTGTCTTTACTTGGCTTTCTCTATATGTCTTTGCTCTCCTGTTCTTATAAGGACACCAGTCATTGGAGTTAGAAAACACGCTAGAGTTTTTTTGCATACCAAGCATATCTCAATAAAGTGGTGTGTGTCTTTTATAACTATTTGTTTTTATTGATTTTAGAAAGAGAGGAAAGGAGAGGAAGAGAGAGAAAAACATCAGTCGGCTGCTTCCTGCACACCCCCTACTGGGGATCTAGCCCAAAACCTGGGCATGCATGTGCCCTAAATGGGAATTGAGCTATCGACCTTTTGGTGCATGGGATGACACTCAATCATCTGAGGCACACCAGGCAGGGCTCAATAAAATGATTTTTAAAGAGTAAACTAATAAAAATAAATGATAGCCTGGCTGGTGTTGCTCAGTGGTTGAGTGTTGACCCATGAACCAGGAGGTCATGGTTTGATTCCCGGTCAGAACTCATACCCGGGCAGTTGCAGGCTCCATCCCCAGTGAGGGGGTATGCAGGAGGCAGCTGATCAGTGACTCTCTCTCATCACTGATGTTTCTATCTATCCATCACTCTCTCTCTCCTTTCCACTCTGAAAGCAATAAAAAAATATATTAAAAAAAATGATAGTGTTCCCTCTTTTTATTTTCTGTAAAAGCATATCTACATTGGAATTATCAGTCCAGATTTTCATTAAAACTTGCCTATAAACATTCTGGGCCTACCCTATTTTCTTTCTATTAGTGGTAATTTAATTTTTTTTCAACTTTTGTAATAGATAGAGAAATGTTGAGGTCATTCTTTCCTGATTAAGTTTGTTAAATTGGATTCTTTCTCTAGAAACATGTTCATTTTGTGTTTTCAAGTTAGTTAGCATACAGTTGTTCCTAAGAATTATTCTTAGAATGCCTACTGCATCTCTAATGCCACTGAAATAGGTTTTCCTATTATTTTACTTTTAAATCTCGAGCCAGTTTACCTGGGTTTTTTCTACTTCTTCATATCTTAACTGACACAACGAGGATTTAGCACATTTGTACTATTTCCATTTCGTTTGGAGTTAGTAATTAGTCATTTTTTTATTTTTTATGTTTAGATATTTCTGTGGCAATGTGTGTAATTTTAAATGATATAAATATCTTACTTCTTTATTCTCTCAAATTTTCATCAGCACACACCCTTCCGAGAGAGATGATTGGACATAAAGGTCCTTCCTTATGTTCTTCGGAATGTTCGTGGCCTTGCCAATCAAAGTAAATGATTGCTTCTAAATGCCTACGTTCCCCCACCCCATGTCTCCTTTAAACGTGGTCCCAATACCACGTATATGCGGTGACTGTTTCCCCTTATTCAAAAGCAGATCCTCATTTGAATATCATTTGGCAGCTCACAAGCTCTGAGACTTAAAGCAAGAGTTTCACCTCTGCCGTTGCCTCATTCCTAAGTAGGAGTACAGTTCATCTCACATGGGTGTTGTAAGATGAAAATCAGGTGACCATGTTAGTGTGCCTAAGACCAGCCCTTCACAGAGTAGGTGCTCAGCATATGCTACTTCCGTACCTTCATGATCAGTTTTCTGCTATCACAGCATACTAATTTTTCTGTTTGAAGACAGTGCAAATAACCATGTATCAGTTACCAGGAGTTTTCTAATAACTTAGAGCATCACCCAAGCTTATAATAATACACTAGGGGCCCGGTGCACAAAAATTTGTGCACTCGGAAGGTGGGGGGTCCCTCAGCCTGGCCTGTGCCCTCTTGCAGTCTGGGACACCTCGGGGGGGGGGGGAATGTCCACCTGCTGGCATGCCTGGCCAGGCTGGGTGAGGGGCTGAGGGCCATATTCAGGCTGCCCACAGCCCCTTCAGAGTTCGTGCACTGGGGGGTTGGAGGGCTGGTGAGTGCAGGCCTGGACGTTTCCCATCGGAGGGCCCATGATCACACACGCCTGGTGGGCCCCCACTGCTGAGGGAACACACCTGGCGTAGAGCTGGGTGGCGAGCCAGGGGCGGACGCTGGTGCAGAATCCCTCGGTGGGTCCCTGCTGCTGAGCAAACACACCCGGGGTGGAGCTGGGCAGCGAACTGGCTTCAGATTCTCCATACTGTGCAGCAGACGCTCCCACACGCCCTGTGGAGGCCCCTGGGGGGCGGATGAAGGTAGCGGACCCTGGACAGGTGCTCCCGTATGCCCCCGAGGAGGCTCCCGGGGCAGAGTCAGGCAGCTGACCCAGGACGGGCACTCCTGGATGCCCCAAGGAGACCCCTGGGGGCAAAGCCAGGCAGCAGACCCAGAATGGCTGCTCCTACAAGCCCCGCAGAGGCCCCCGTGCTTCCGCACACCTGGTGGAGGCACCCAGGGGGCGGAGCCAGGCAGTGGACCCGGGACTGGCACTCCAGGATGCCCCGAGGAGGCCCCAGGCCAGACCCTCCCCCACCCCAACTAAGCTGACACACCTGGCACAGCTATGCAGAGCTGCCCTGCCAGCCTCCATCTTGGCTGTAATTTGCATACAGCCACTCTGATTGGCTGGGATGCATGACTTGGCTGGTGGGCGTGGCTGTGAGCAGAGGCTCAGCCAGCCTAGGCAGGCAGTTGCAACAGAAGCCTCTGGTTTGCTCTAGCTCCATGGCTGCCGGCCTCCATCTTGGCTGGACTAATTTGCATACAGCCACTCTGGTTGGTTGGGAGGCGTGGCTTGGCTGGTGGGTGTGGCTTAGGTGTCTCAGGTAACGGTCAATTTGCATATTACTCTTTTATTATATTAGATGGGCAGAGGTCTTTTCTCTGCCTGTGTGTATATAGCATGAGGAAGAAGAAAGCGTACTTGACAATGGCACTGTGAGAATACTTCCCTCTATCTTTTTCTTTAAGAATACCTTAGTGGTTTATGGAGAGTAGAATGGTGGTTACCAGGGGCTACGGGTAGGGGAAATGGGAAGATATTAGTTACAGGTACAAACTTCGAGTCATAAGATGGATAAGATGTGGGATTTAATATACAGCATTGTGATTTTAGCCTGCAATACATTATTATATTCTTACAAGTTGCTAAGAGGGTAGAGCATAAATGTTCTCACTACAAAAAGATGTGGTAGTTGTGTGATATGATGGATGTGGTAGCTAACACTATGGTGGTGATCATTTTGTAATATATAACTATCAAATCAACACCTGTACACCTTAAACTTACACAGTGTTATGCATCAATTATATCCAATAAAATTGTTGAGGAAAGAATAGCGTTTTATAATGTCCTTTATGCCACACACACCTTTTTAAAAAAATATATTTTATTGATTTTTACAGAGAGGGAAGGAGAGGGATAGAGAGTTAGAAACATTGATGAGAGAGAAACATTGATCAGCTGCTTCCTGCACACCCCCCACTGGAAATGTGCCCGCAACCAAGGTACATGCCCTTGATCAGAGTTGAACCTGGGACCCTTCAGTCCGCAGGCCGCTCTATCCACTGAGCCAGACCAGTTAGGGCATGTCACACACACCTTTGAGAATCATCTCAAAATTATGGACACTGTCTCCTCCAAAATTCACATTTGCACATTCTTTACGCGGCATTCTGGATTTCATGTATCCTCTGAAGGCTAGCTATGCATTGCCGGTTAAGAATCTGTTAAAAAATAACAGTCTTCTTTAAGTTTAGCTGAATGTCATATATTTGACAGCCCTGCTGTTCCAATTCCACTCAGACCAATATATCCCGAGTTAGAATATGAGTTTGAAATGGACAGATAGATTTTTGACACTGTTATTCCTTTTGCCATCCATCATAACGACCCCGAAAGGGAACCAGAAATGGCTTATGTGCTTAAAAACCGAAAGTGAAAACATTTTTCAACTGTTGGATGTTCTGAAGAATGAGTCCCTTATGAAGTCCCCAGAATCTTATATTGAATGCATTTAAAACCTGCAAAATTCTTTTCCTACTTTCTTTTCCTTTGCATCCCGGGAAATTCTGCGATGACTCCTATTAAAGCGGCATCTCAGGCAAGAATACACTAATCTGAGCAGAGAGCCCTTTATATTTGTTTCAAAACAAAGAGGTCTTTCAAAACAAATTAGAAAAAATATATGCACATAGCAAAGAAGGGAGAGTATGGGTGAGGGGGAGAGTGGTAACACCAATTAAAAGATCCTACTTTATAGCGTTGTGGGGAGGGTTCAATGAGGTGATATTTGCAAAGGTCGTTAGCAAGTACCTAGTAGTTACAGAGTAGCCAAGACTGTTTTGAATTTCCACTCTTTTTCTTAAGAATGTGTGTGTTTAGAAAGCATTGGGCTTCAGCCTCTTTTGCTGCTTCTTAAAATATAGTTTGGGCCTCCAGAACGGGTGTCAGCTGTTCCGGGCTCGGCTGGGCTCTTAGGGCGGGTGGCTATTTCAGACGAGTCTGGACTCTTCCCCATTAGGCTCCATCTGCGGAGCTACTTCTGCCTTTCTCCACTGACTTCGGCTGTTTGGACCTGGGTTCGGCCCTTTGAGGCTGGACTCTGTCCTCCGGAACCAGCTATAGCTGTTTAGGTCTGGGTTCAGCTCCTCACTGCTAGGCCCCGCCCTTGGGGAATGAGCTAAGCTGTTCGGGACTAGATTCAGCTCTTCAGGGTAAGCTTGCCTCTTAGGGGATAGGCTTGGAAACTTCGTGACTGCGCTCAGCCCTTCAGTAAAAAATTAAAAAAATTAAATATATATATATAATAAATTAATACTAGAAACCATTTTGCTATGGGGAGATGGTTAATCTTGTCAAGTGAACTATTTGTTTCCTAGGATTTTCTGGAACCATCTGTGTGTGAACAATTATTTGCTAGCTTGAAAGATCCTGTAAATGGGGTCCTTTTGATAAGGGTACAAAGCATAGGCTTCTTTATTTTTCAAGGTTGGCTGGCCTTAGGATCAAAGCTCAGAGAACTCCCAAAGGCAAAATTGCCCCCTCTAGCTGAAGTCCAAAATGTAGGAGCAAGAAACTTGGCCGGGGTGTTATAAATGACAGGAAATCATGTCTTAACCTAACAGAGGACATTTCTAATTTACAAATATCCTTCCTAGACTCCAGGGAATTTAGAAGATGGAAAAGACAAAAAACAAAAACACTCATTCCTGAAGGACTTAGATAATTGGTAGGTAAACACTCTCACAATAGCGGCCAAGTTATTCCCCAGCCTCTGGATGGTTCTGTTGTGCAAATTGATGTGCTATACACTGTTAAGACATTTGTGTTATTAATTTAAGTGAGCCCCCAAAGACTTTTATTCAGGGACTCTCTTACAAGAATCAAGAGACCGGAAGGCATTATCGTGTTGTAAATAAGAAGACAAACTCTGATATCAAAACTAAGATCTAATCCTTGAGCAGGCGTTGGCTGTTGCATGAATTTAAGTCTGGACTTGTCTCCAACTCTGTCTCCTCATCCGCCAGTGACCAGAGGGTGGCTGCAAGCTGTAACTGAGGCTCTAGCTGTTTAAAGCGCTGAGCACAGTAGGTTGCACCAAGCACCTGATGTTGTTTTTGACATTGCTGTTGATCATTTGCTTCTAAGGCATCCTCATGGGAATTAGTTAAGAAACATGTCATAATGAAGGAAGAAAAATGTCATAATGCAGTACAAATGCTTATTTTTAGATGTCCAGACTTAAATTCATGCAACAGCAAACGCCTGCTCAAGGATTAGATCTTAGTTTTGATAACAGGAGTGCGGAATCAATAAAATGTTATACAGAGAAGAAAGGGAGGTGCTCAGGTCAGTAGCTTGAAGTGTGAAATGTCACAGCCATTTGGGGGTAGATGGGACAGAAAGGCGAGGAGTGCCTCCAACTTCTCAAAAGGGAGGCGTCTCCAGGGGGCAGTGCAGAGCCCATGACAGTTCACCATCCGTTAGTTTTTATTGGAAATATTTGAAGAAGTCATACTGTACAGTTTGGGTAGCTGTGATCAACAGTGTTTAATGTCTTCGTCAAGATGCATTTTTTCCAAAGATCATTTATCTTTTATCTTAAGAGGCAATACCAGGAAGATATATTGGAAAACATAAATGGTTCACTAGTTCTCAAAGGCCAGTTGAGATAAATATTTATATTGGGCATTTATCCTCCATTTAATACTCAGTGACTTATTATATCCACATTTACTATGTGATCGGTTTTAAATGTTCCCATGGGAGTGATTTTTCTCAGGAGCTACACAGAGCGGGTGCTAATAGTGAACTGACATGAGATATCTCTGTATCTTAATATGTGTGTTCTGTTAATTTATGCAAAGTGATCTTCTATGCAGATTCACAGATCAGTATGCCTGTTGGATCCAGAACCTAGTAGAAAATAGGCCAACCTTAGGAGGATGGTGCTTTAGAAAAAGGAGGAATTAATAAGATAGAAATCATAGGTGATAGCATTGGGGTTGCCATAGTCACTCTCACCTTCCATATATCACATGCTTTGCCTGAAATCAATTGTAAATAGAAAGAGATGGTAATTCGGCGAATGCTTACTGATCACCTACGAAGCCCTGGAGAAGAGTGTGCAGGGAAACATTATCCTGTGTTCACGTGGCCCAGAGTCTAGTGCGGGTGACAAGCTTGGACCTAGAAGTTGCTGAACACTGTGGCATGTAGAGTGGGACATAGGCAGAGAGTATATCTGCACTAGAGGCACCTAGGTTTTGAGGAAGCAGTCAATGGAAGTTTCATGGAGGAGTGGAAATCCAGATATGCTCTTCACTAGATGTCCTTAGACTTCCTCGTTGTTTACCTCCATGGTGATGCCTCTCTAACCACAGCACAGAGGTTTAAATAATGTAAATGGCATGCATTAAGTCACATGGACTACGTTTTAAAGGATCCAAGTATGATCTAGCCAGGTAAAGGTGTGGTGGATACAAGGGTATTCCAGGCTCAGGAGATGAGGTGAGCAGAAGTGTGGAGCTCAGAGATAGCAGAATGAGTGCAGAGAATCATAAACAACTTGTGGTTACTGGAGTTTAAAGTAGCAGGTACAGAAGATGAGGCTGCTGATGTAGTCAGGGCGAGGTGGTGGGGTCCTGCTGAGCCACTGTGCCTGCTGTTCTTCCAGGCATGTGCCGGGCTTGGCCACGTGAATGGGGTTAGCTCATGGACAGAAGCAAGGAACAAGAAATGCCGCATCCGAGAGGAAGATTGAGAGCCATTCTCCGGTCCTGCAGCGTTCTTCGTTACTTGCATCATCACGGAAGGCAACCCACAGCCAACAGACACATGAATGAGAAAGAACAGTTCGATGTTATAAGCCACTGGGATTTGTGGGGTCATTTGCTAACACAGCATAACTTTGGTCTAAGCTGAGGGTGACAGTTACATTAGGCGATATTTGGTGGGTTATATATTTCTTGAGGTTTAGTACAGAAAGAATTGTACAGAATTCACAGTAGTACAGACTGAGGAATTGAAACCCAGGAAGCATATCCTAATGTCCCATCCTAATTAAAAAGTGGACCCTTACCCGAAGTCCAGAAAGCCTGCATATGCTCTCTTCTTTCCATTAACCTCTTCTTCCCTAAAGGTAATCGAGTTCCTGATTTCTAAAGCCATAGATTAGTTTGAACTCCTTGAAAATGGAAAATGTACTTCTGTAAATGTTCAGATACTCTGTTGTGTCTGGATTCTTTCTGTCAATGTTATATTTGTGAGATTCATTCCTATTGCACGTAAAGGACTTGTTAGATGCTTTACCATTTTATGAATCTGTCACAGTTATTTATGATACTGTTGGTTGTTTCTAGTTTCTGATTATTGCAAATTGTGCTGCTATGAATATTCATGTTTTTTTTGTAGAACTTCTATATGTATTTCTGTTGTGCATAAAATAAGGAATATCAGTAAGGTATGCCTATGCTCAGCTTTAGTAGATTCTGCAAAATGGTTTTCCAAAATGATTGTACAAATTCATTCTCCCACTAGCAACGTGTAAGCGTTTCAGTATTTGGCATTGGCTGTTCATTGTATTTTAGCCAGTCTGGTGGGTGTACAGTAGTATCTCATTATTATTTCATTTTCATCTCCCTGATGGCTAATAAAGTTAAGAATCTTTTACATATTTATTTGCTATTTGGACATCTACTTTTGTGAAGTACCTATTTAAGTGTCTTCAATATTTTATTGGATTTGAAGTTTTACTCATTGCTCACAAGAATTTTTGTACATATTCTGGACATAAGCCTTTCATCAATTTTATGCATCACATATATTTTTCCTTGTCATTTTTTACGTTACTTGTAATTTTTGCCATCTTAATGGTGCTTTTTAGTAAACATAGTTCTTAATTTTAATGTATTATTTTATCTATGTTTTTCTCCATGATCATTGCTTTTTAAAAATATATGTTTTTATTGATTTTAGAGAGAAAAGGGAGAAGGGAGAGAGAGAGAAACACCGATAGGCTGCCTCCTGCACGCACATCCCCTGCTGGGGCAGGAGCCCACAATCCAGGCGTGTGCCCTGACCTGGAATTAAACCCGGCAACTTCCTCTCACTGGGAAACAAACAAAAAAACAAACAAACAAAAAACTCCAGTTTTTTTCTTGTAACTATGAATTCATTTTTGTTTTGTTTCGTTTGTTTTGTTTTTTTCTAGATTCCACATCAAGTTAAATAATATGGGTTTTGTCTTTTTCTGTTTGATACTTAACATAATTCCTGGTCCATCCATGTTGTTGCAAATGGCAACATTTCTTTCTTTCTTGTGGCTGAGTAATACTCCAGTGCACACAGATATGAGCAAAAGTAGGTTTACAATTATAATACAAATAAATAATACAATAATCTAAACTAATAAAAGCGAAATAGTAAAATTAACC